>MU389006.1:0-46811 GCA_022578795.1 Xylariaceae sp. FL0255 | reverse complement strand
GCACAAAATTCTGGGGTGAACATTCCGACCAGACCAATTTCCCCACACCTCACACCCACTCAACAAACAAAACCCCGAAGTAGAACTTCAGCATAGCATTATGTCTACGGTCGCATATAGCACCCTTCTCTTCAGACTGCAGCTTTAAATTTCGCCGCCTTTATCACTTCCACATAGGTAGGGAATAGCTTCGCCGCATATGCCGCACGCTGACAGACACAGCATACCGTATTGCTATACGGCTCCTGCTAGGCTTATAGGATTGTTAATCTGTTATATTGTGGCGTGATGCTCGGAGATCTCGTGAGATCTGCTACTACTCCTCTGGACTTACATCCTAGGTCCGCTGAAGATCTGTGCGACCTGTGTGTACGTTGATGGAAATGCTCACTAGTCCGGTATACTCTATACTGCTGATCAACTCTCTAGATCAGTCAGGAGAGCAATTGTACTCATATCAATGCAATTGCCCGAGGCAACGAAACCTCTTGCTGCTATTTTAAGACATGAGAGTATCTTGAACCCGGTTCACGTGCACTACTGTCTGCCTGGCGGTATAGTAGCACATTAATAACATCACTCAGCCGACAAGAAGTCAAGTAGTACAACAGTTATAACGTAAGAAGTGCTAAATCATGAGTATTCTCCGTGAAATGTTTGATTTTTTGTTACTGTCGTGCTACCGGGGGATTTATCAGCCAATGTGATAGAAGTTAAGGTCTGCATACGCCGTAGGAGTGAATATCATGATAAGTGAATATTATAATGAGTGAATATCATGATGAATCTGGGCCCTTTCATCGAAGGTTCCCAACCCCCGAGGCATTTTCTATGTAAGTTTTTGACCCCCCGATGCTGTGACAGCTGTTCGAACTATACTAGTCGCCAGATCATAGATGCTCGTACCAGTGTCCAAGACGTCCAACATATCGACGCTCGCATCGAACGTCACATTCATCCAGCTCCGCAGCTCTGCCGCGATCAAGCTGTCTACCCCGTATCTTGCCACACTGTCTTCGATTTCTATCTCCGAGTCGACAATAAAAAGCATCTGCGCCACGGTGCGCTTGATGCTCTCAGCGACCAATCTCACGGCTGGCTCTTGCTCTTGCTTCTGCCCGGTCTTTACCTTTTCTATGATATTTGCAAACTCGATCCTCACGGAAGAACGCGACTCGTCCCCTCGATTTGTATTTTTCTCGACCGGCGAGGCCGCAAGAGACCTCTCGCAGTCACGCATGGCTCGTATCACTAAAGAGACACGAGGGTCGTCGTACCATCGTGGAAGGAACAGCTCGCCCCCCCCATCAGCCGTCTCCCACCCTCGGGTGACAAGAGACACGGGATCAAAACAGGTGACTGCAGTAGCAATGGATAAGGGATCATCGACCGCGCCCCAATAGCTAGGAGACTGGCCAACCGGAGTAATGTCGTTGTTCAAAAAGCATGGCTCAAAGAGCTTGACCAATTGATCATCAGTTACCTGGAGGACTCTGTTCCGCGCCATCAGAGCGAGGGTTGTCTCGTCACTGCTCAGCGGCCCCTTGTCGCTGATGAGCCCAAACGCGACGGTTGATGCCGGAAGCCCCTGGTGGCGCCGCCACCGGGCGAAATAGTCCTGGAAGTTGTTCGCAGCTGTGTACGCGCTCTGGGTGGCAAGCGACACGATCACCTCGATCGATGTTGCCATAGCGAAAAAGTCCAAGTTACAGTGCCGAGTGGCATCGTGCAGGTTCTTAGTGCCGTGGACTTTGGCGGCCAACGCCATCTTCCACTCGTTGACAGTCAGCTTCAGGAACGATTTATCCTACATGCGACGAGAGAGCGTGTTAGTGCCAGTTCCTGCGAGACATCATGTGGGAATTTTCATGTTGGATCGTTTGACATACCTGCAGAGACATGGCCATATGCACGACGCCCCTGATGGGGCCAATAGCTTGGGCTTCGCCCACAGCACGAGTGACCTGCTCAGGGTCCCCGATATCGCACGGAATGCAAATAGTTCTGACGCCCAATGCGGCCAGCCTATCTGTCAATCGAGTAGCCTCACGAGTCATAGTAACGCGACGAACCAAAACGATGAGAGTCTTGGCCCCTCTGTCAGCCATAAATGACAAAATACTGCGCCCAAGCGTACCGAAACCGCCGATGGCCAAATAACTTGCATCAGACCGAAAGCGTGCACAGGGGGCAGCCGGCACCATCCTAATTAGGGTCCCTGGGCGGCTTTCGTACGTGATCACCATCTTACCGATATGGGCACCCTTAGAGAACGTCGAGAGAGCTTGGTGGAGCTGCGAAATGTGGAAGGTTGTGATAGGGGTGATTGGGCTCAGGCGGCCGGCGCGCAGATGAGCGTCAACTGCTGTCATGAGAGACGGGCAAAATTCGGGATCGGATTCTTCGGCTACGCCTAAGTCAAATGAGATAAAGGCTGCATTTCTGCGGAATACTTCGAGTCCCAACGACTCAGCCTTTATGACGTCAAGTCTACCCAGGTCAATAAACCTGCCCATGGGAGCGAGCGTTCCGATCATCTCGAAGAATACTTCGCCACCAGCCGTGCTGACAATCACGTCGAACCCTCGTCCGTTCGTAACATCAAGCATTCGAGGAATATCAGTGATATCTCGAGAGGAGAAAACATGAGATGCGGGTATGCCTTGACTATTGGTGAGAAATGCTCGCTTCTCTGGCGTCCCTGCTGTGGCGTAGATACTTGCCCCAGACGACCTGGCAAACTGCATGGCAACTGAACCAAGACCACCCGTGGCAGACATGACAAGTACGCTCTCACCCTTTTTGATCTGTGTAGCTCTCTCTAAAGTGTGCACAACCGTCATGCATACTATCGGCAACGTCGCCATCTCAACGGAATTGTCTCCAGGCTGCATCAGACAGGCACCTCGAGCAGGCCCTCTGACATAGTTGCCGAAATGGCCGCGGCCATAGCCGTACACCATGTCCCCAACAACCACATGATCGACTCGAGCGCCAACGCGGCGAACGGTCCCGGAATACTCGGAAGATAAGTTGTCCACATCGAAGCGACCGGTGCAAGCGAAGAGGTCCTTCCAGTTCAACCCAACTGCTGCAACTTCCACTTCAATCCAGTCGTCTGGAAGCGGTCTCAATAAGGCATTATAGGGCTCGAAGAACAGCGAGCTCAATATCCCCGGCACCTCGAAGGCCGCGCGGATATTCAAGCTGGGACTCCAAGGCATCATTTTCGTGAGAGCAGATGACGGGGACGCGACGAGTTCGAGATGATCCTGCAATTGAGGATCTGGAACGAGCCTGCTGACCCAGAGACACTCATCCTGCCAGACGAACTCGTTCTCTCGAGAGGTTAGAGAGTCATCTGTTCGCATCGCCAGTGCTTTCTGAACGATGGTTCGGGCTAAGTGATAATCGTCCAACTTTTCGTCTGGGTCTATGTCGATGGACATGAAACGAGTATCGGGATGCTCTGATGCCAGTGTTCGCAAAACACCCAAGGTCACTGCTGCATTGGGACTGGCACCCTTTGCTATACCGCAGAAGGTGACCCAAAGCAGATGAGCAGACTTGCCTATCATGGACTGGAACCATTCAAATTGATTTGAGTCACAATTGGCTAGAAAGTCGTCCTTTGAGACAAACGAGATCATAGAGCCGGCCTCTGGGAGCTCACAGCTCGGGCCAGATAGGGCAGTGACACGGAATGAAAGACCTTTAGTAGCGAGCTCGGCTTTCACGTCTCTCATAATTGGGTGATCACAGTCTTCAAAATCGTGAAGTAAGTGTATCATTGGGCTGTTGGGAGCACCTGACACAGTTTGTGGAATGATCTGTGCCTCGGCCACAGTGCTGACGATGACCTGGGCTGTTGTATAAGGTGCCGGATAATCATCCAGAGCAATTTGAATACCTGAGAAGCCGGCTTTCCGAAGCTCTAAATCCCACCTATCGAGAGGCAGGAAGGGGCTATCGATCCGCCCGTCAGGTATCCCATCCCAGTAGCCGCTCAGATGCCCCAGCACGAGCCCGTGGCCAACGACGGCACGCGTATTCTCTAGCAATACCAGCTTCCCGCCGGGCTTCAGAAGTTTCCTGCAGTTCTCGAGCGTTTCGGAGATGCGCCTTGCCGCGTGCAAACACTCGCAGGCAACCACCACGTCGTACACGGCGCCGTAGCCCTGTTTCGCAGGGTCCAGCGAGATGTCGAGCACCGAGTATTCAATATGGGGAAAACCTGATAACGAGTCTTGCGCTGACTTCAAGAATCCGCTGGAGATGTCGGTAAAGGTGTACTGCTGGTATCTTTTGATCCCCGGCGCACCCATGAGCGTGTTGAGAATCTTGCGCGTTGCACCACCGGTCCCAGCGCCAAGCTCGAGAATGGCAGCGCTGGGGTTGCAGTGGCCGTACAAGTCAAAAAATTTGATTAATTGTTGGTATGCTCCCTTGATGAGGACCCCATCATCGTATACCTTGTAAAGCAGGTCATTCTGCAGCATGACTTCTAGACCAGTCACTCGTCCCAAAAGAATATCCTCGATCCTTTCATAGACGACAGATGCAATCTCGGCATCTGGGATCCCACGCAGCTCAGCCTGCAGAGCAAGGATGTTGTCAAGTCTCTCGGATGGGTCCAGTAGCATTGTACCGACAACCAGCTGGTCAGGATACGACGCTACAAACCTCCGGGCCCAGTTGAGGAAGTGTCGAGTTTGCTCTGAAGCACCAGTCACTTCATCCAAGTTTGCAAACCGCTCGTGGATATCAATGACGTACAATGTCGCTAGGTTCTCAAACTTGTCGAGGAGATGTGTAGAGCTCGCACTCTCGGCCGAGGGGGCAAATAAACGGTGCGCTTGGCTGTTATTGATAATCCGTACATCTGGCCGCCAGACTAGCCTGAAATAAGGACTTGAAAGATTCCCCTCGTCGCCTTCCGGAGGCCCTATAGCGGTGACCTGGTTTTCCGAACTATAGGCCATGCAGCGAAGATTGCGGATTCCCATCGGAACAGTGCCCGATTCTTCGCACTGTAACTGCAAGTTGGCATAGATACTCCTTAAACCACGGGGTCTGGCGAGTGCGGCTGCAAGGGCACGTTCTTGTGGGCTATTTAAGAGATCCTGGCTGATAAACATCTCGTCAATCTCCACTGGTACAAAGGCATGTAGAGCTGTTTCTGGACGACCCCCAAAGGCAGCGACGAGCCCAAGCTGGAAGACGGCATCAAGAGATGCAGGATGCATATAATAGCTTGATGCTCCTGCCATGGCGGCATCGACTTCACGAGTAGGTCTCATGTCCACTTCGGCAGCCGCCAGGTTCAGATCCGGGTCTAGTCGAATATCGGAAAGTGCCTGGAACGTTGGGCCATATCCAAGACCAAGCCTGTCAAACCAATCGTAGACTTTGGACTTTTTTCTTGTTCGAGGGTCAAGGGCGGTAGATATTGGAGACTCAAGGAAGGATTTGGTCCGGAGTCTCACGCGCCCAAAGCAGTGTCGAGTCCAAGTATCCGAATCTTTGGAGATTGAACTAATGGAAAAGTCGCACCAGGGAAACCCTTTAGCTTGAGAATGGACCTCTGCAATCTCCAAGGTCGTCACGACATCGACTGCTCCATCATCACGGATGTCGAGTCTCATAGGGGCGTTGAAGTTCACATTCCTGAGCTCGAACCCCGTTGAGGAGTCCTTGATCTTGGCGCCGCCATATACTTGAATGACGGCTTCTATCGCCATGGCTATGTAGCCCGCTGCTGGAAATACTGGCACTCGATGAAGTCTGTGATGCCCGAGCCATTGGACGTCCTTTAACCGAACCAAGTTACGCCACTGCGGCCGCATTGCTGATGAGCCTGGGAGGATAGAACCGATAAGATCATGTCGTAATTGAGACCTGCACCGTATTTCCCGGCTCAAGCGGCTTTCATGGTATATCACGGGACCATACGTGAAACGATACGGTGCCAGATGGGGAGTGACGCGTCCGTGAAACATCTGGAGACGCGAAGCCGGCTGTCCTGGCTCAACGGGAGGATTATGCAGGGAATTTACAGCGAGAAGCCTTACATCATACCCAAGGCAGAAGAGGCGACCAGCAGAGGCAAGTATGCACTTATCGCCATCTTCGTTACGCTTCAGCGTGCCCACGTATGGAATTTCTTTCTCAATACCCCCGAGAATTTCGCGCACAGGTCCTTGCAGAGCTGTGTGGGGCCCGATTTCGACCAGGGCATCAATGTCAATGTCACTGATATTGACGGCTTTGCGCAAAGCGTCTGAGAACCGGACAGTCGATTCCAAGTTCGTCCTCCAGTATCCGGCATTGGGTGTTAGGTCCGGACCATCTCTGTCTTCTGGGAATACGGATGAAACCCAGAGCCCTGTCCGTTCTGAGGATTGGCCGTTTGTTTCGTCTAGGCCTAGGGCTTGAATCAAAGCTAGGCCATTCAAGAGAAGAGCTTCATAGCTTGATGCAACTCCTCCCTTCATATGATGTGAGTGGTATGCATTGCCGCATGTCTTTAGCAAGCGATTAAAGACCTTTCTTTCGGAGAGGGTGGAGGCTATCTTCAAGATCGCAGCTTCATCACCAGAGAGCGTAACGTTCATGGGAGAATTCACGGCGGCGATGGTGACCTGGTCCCTGTAACTAGTGACTAGATTTTGAGCATCGTTCCGCGACAGACCAACCGCAAGCATGGCGCCCTTTTTGTCGTTTTGGGACACACTCATTCCCCTATAATACGCAATGGCGAGCGCCTCAACAGCAGAAATGCGGCCACAGGCATAGGCCGCCGCGATCTCGCCTGAAGAATGGCCGACAGCGACAGCTGGACAGATATTCCACGCTTGGAAGAGGTCAACCATCCCGACTTGAAGGGCAGTGCACACAGTTTGCGACACTTCGGGCTCGTGGACGAGTAATGTGTCACAGTCACCGAGCAAGACGTCTTCCATCTTCCCCGCGGGAGGTGGTTCGAGTCTTTGCAGTACCGAGTCGAGGTAGCGGATCGTCCTTCTGAAAACTTGGTACTGCATCAACCTCCGTCCCATCCCATGCCACTGAGCTCCCTGTCCAGTGAATATGAACAGCACCCTGCACGGCTTATTGATAGAAGAAACCTCTGAGACCGCCCCGCGATCGTGAATAGCTTGTGGGGTCTCGCGGTCTGCTATGAGAAAGTTTCTATATTTAAATATTGACCGACGGTTGCTCAACGTATAAGCGACATCCGGGATCGAGTTTGGGGTTAGAGATGCGACTGTCGCCACAATGTTGAGGTTCAGAGACGTTTCGTTGTGCGCCATGAAAGGCAGAAGCACCCATTTCCGATGATCTGCTTGGTTTGAATATATCGGAATGGGATTGGGCTGTTCTTTCGAGAGCGAGGGCACCGTCAATGCACTTTCTGATCCTCTTTCGTAATCTGACGAGACGCTGGAAATTGAGCTTTCGGTGGACGCGCCCGACTTCAAATTTTCTCTATTTTCATCTGTCACAGAGATGGTCTCGTCTGACCGTGCTAGAGCGGGAGACCCCTTGTCGCTCAAGGCAGGGACGACAAAGCCCCCATTTTGAACGGCTCCTTGGCGATCAGCATCGTAGCCTTCAATGATACAGTGGCCATTTGCTCCGCCATAGCCGAATGAGTTCACACTTGCGTACCTCCCAGACCCTCCGTTGTCGAGTTCTCCAGATGCATTTCGCGAGCCCCGGCCTTCAGGCCAGTCTATGTTTTCCGTTACGATTTTAATCCTCCCACCTCTGGTATCGATTCTCGAGTTGAGCTTCTTGAGCCCGATCGTTGCAGGGATGCGTCCATGCTCCATCGCGAGGACCACCTTCATTATGCCCGCAAGAGCACTGCTCGGCTCCGTGTGGCCGATGTTGGGCTTGACGGATCCAATCAACAGCGGTCTCTCAGCTGTCATGAATGGCCCAAACACATTTGCGATGGCCGATACCTCGACGGGATCACCCACAGGCGTCCCTGTTCCATGGCACTCGAAGAAAGTAGTGGCATCGAAGGGCAAGCCCGCCCGCGCGTAGGCCTCACGCATCACAGCTTCTTGTCCTTCTCTGCTCGGATGGGTGATCCCGCCGGTGCGGCCATTTGCGTTGACAGCAGTGCTTCGTATCAGGGCTCGGACGGGGTTTCCGTTGGCGACTGCATCCGACAGCCTTTTCAAATATATGGCAGCGAATCCTTCGCCTCGTGCATACCCGTCCGCACTTTCGTCAAAGGTATGACACGCGGAAGTTGGAGAAAGCACACCCAGCTTGACCATTGTCAAGTGGGTACTAGGATCCATGATTGTGTTTGAACCCGCCACGATGGCTGCTTCACAATCCCCGTTCCGGATGGCCATCACTGCGAGATGCAGAGCGTACATGCCCGACGAGCACGCCGTATCTATAGTCAGACTGGGACCGCGTAGATTGAAGATGTAGTTGATTCTGTTGCTGAGAATACTGTTGCCAGTGCCGATGCCCGCATGCTGGCTTGAGTCGTCGATGTCGCGGCTCTGGACGATCAGATGGTCCGAGGTGAAATTCCCGACATACACACCTGTTTTGGATCCAGAAACCGAATGCCAAGTCTCTCCAGCATTCTCGAATGCTTCGTACACCACCTCCAACAACTTCCTTTGCGATGGGTCCATGGTCTCGACTTCAACTGCGCCGATGCCGAAGAAGGAATGGTCGAAGAGCCGAGGATCTTAGGTTGGCATATGAGCAACGGCACCCAAGCTTCGACAACTGAGCACGCCACAGAGAGCACGTTACCTTCGTCCAAGAGGAAAGCGCCTTCGGTAGTCATGCTTCCCTGACGGCCGGGGTTTAGATGGCGAAAGCCATGCTTGGAAAAGCGGTGGTCACCGAAATCCCTGTACCCACTCCTCTGTCCCTCGAGGAACTCCCAAAACTGTCTAGGGCTTCGCACGCCTCCCGGCCATCTACAAGCTAGTCACGAGTTAATGATCAGAGATCTAGGATGGGGCTCAATGAAGGGGTGGGGGTGGGGGCGGCGGTCCATCGCATCATTGGGATCTTACCCATTCCCGATATGGCCACAGGGTCAAGCATATCGTCTTCAACTCTTCCTAATCGCAACTTTCGTATATTTTGTTCTTGTAAAGCAAGGGAAAGATCCTTGCTGGAGTCTACGAATCATCTACTCTCTGAACAGCGTACGACGATAGTATCTCATCATTTCCTCCTTGTAGTATAAGATATGCTATTCGTTGGTAGCAGTACCAGTTCTGTCCGGTTTTAAGGCCTCAACAACCCTGAATGTTGAGGGTTGCCCGAAAACTGCCGGTCGAGTCGGCCTTATCCGTGGTTGGTCGACACGTTGTGGGCCTTTATACTTGGGTCAGTATCATTGGGTCATCAACCACTCACGTGAACACTGTTCTGGTTTTCCATCCAACAGCTGTGGGCTCACACAGAGCCAAGTACTGTGCAGTCGTGCCGACTTCTAATTGATGAATAGTGTTGTACAGACATAAGAAACTGACTATTTTACCATAGATGTAATAGTAATGAAAGGGCGGAGATTATCAGAAAGAATAACAATGGCCTATAGAAGTCGGTTGATAGAATCACGCCCATTTGAAAAATGCGAAGTATAAATTTAGCCCGAGAAGAAGGGTAGGCTCCAGAATTTATTAAAAAGTCTCGTGTTGGGTAGCATCTGTCTAAGCAGGTGGCCTACAAGAAGTGATTGTGTTTAGAGATGGTACCGCAGGCTGACAAAGACAAGAGGACACTCATTCAATGACGGGATTACAATGTATAAATTATACCCATAGCTATTATGGAAAACAGGTAGGGAACTATCCAAAGCATCGGCCAAGGGTAGCGAGTGTCAACTCCAAACCTTCTTCAATCCCCCAGGACTCTGTTCAAGTCAAATCCTGGAGCCTCTCTAACAAGCACGCCAATGGTTTCGTCCCAAATCTTTGTTTGAACTCTCTGGCCCTCCTTGGAGACAACAAAATCGGATGGACTTATCCAAAAACGGTCAGCATGCACGCAAAGTTCCTGCGCGTCATCCCCCAAAGCAACTGCAAATGGTTTGCTTACCTTGTGACGCGCTGTTCGCTCAAGTAGGCGCCCTGATCGTCATCATGTGAAGTTGCAGCGTCTGTCAGGGTATGGCAGCCCACGGCGGGGGACCAGCCAAATAGCTTCAGCACGACTCCGATTCCCGGTGTTGGATCGCTACGGTAGAGCGATGTCGAGCAGATTCCTGGGTTGACACAATTGATCAAGACCTTGCTCTTGTTGACACGGGCGGCCAACTCTCGGGTCCATAGAACCAGTAGCAGCTTGCTCGTGCTGTATCTCTCGACGGCATTCTTCTTGTTAAAGGACTCTTCTTGATCCATGCGCTCGAGTATTGACGGGGCGGCCTTTTCGTCGAAGGGGGTCCAGAAGTGTACTTCCGACGTCACGATGGTCAATCGGCTCGGGGTATGAGTATCCTGGGCGGTGCGGGTCAATGGGGGTAGCAATAGAAGTGAGAGGAGGGCTGTGCTTAGATGGTTCACCTATGGACAAAATAGCAAGTATTGATCAGTAGCTGCCAGCGTGATGTTCAAGAGGCAAATGAAGGGATGGAGGTACTTGGACGTTGGTCTCATGACCGGTTCCAGATCGACTGAACTCCATTTGTTTGACTCCAGCATTCAGAATGGCGATGTCTAGTCGCTCGAGCTTTGCGGCACGGGCACCGAAGGCCATGAGGCTCTCGAAAGATTCTTGATCTATCTCCCATACTTGTACGTCACATTGGGGATCTAGCTTAACAAGCTCGGTCTTTGCGGCCGTGCCCTTGTTGAGGTTCCGTACTCCAAGAATAATGCGTGACAGACCATGAGCGATGAGTTCTTTAGAAGCCTCCAGACCGAGACCGCCATTCGCACCCGTCACGATGGCAGTCTTGCCGTCGAGGCGGATATCGCGGGGAAGTCGTTTCGGCTTGGAGGTGATCTGCCGTCGGAAGGAGCCTGCCATGGTCCCCATTGTGCTGACCGGAGAAGAGGCTTACGAAGAAAACGAAAGTCAATGTCCAGAGGTGGGGGATGAGAGCATTGAAGATACAAACCAACAAAGGGATATGCTCTTGTCGCGATTTCAAACAACCCCGGAGCAAGGGAGAGTTTGTAGTTACACCCTGGTCAGGTGCTTAAATCACAGTGTGGTAATTGAAGACTAGTGCTAGGTAGAAACGCCTGGTATTGGACGTGGTGATGGTTCAATCTCACTGGAGTCATCTGCAACGACCTAGGTTAGGGGACTGCTGTATGTTAGGTCCTGTAGGTTTCCGACTTATCGACAGGACCATCGACATACTGAGCCAATGCCCGAAATATGCCGGCCGAGAAGTTCTCCAGGCCGCGACCAATAGGTGGCGGTGGGTGGTAGTAGGCAGGTCGGCCGGTCAAGGATATGAAACAATCATGGTATCCAATAAGCTTCGACCCCACCCCAACTCAAGTAGGTACTTACAAAAACACCAATCCGGAGATGAGCCGAGCCGCGCGACCAATCTAGCCGGCGAGATTGGTGGCCACATGCAGTATGGTAACACGACATGACGCCACTGCCTCAGTCAGCAGTGAGTCAGGAAATACGCACGCTTCTTGGATTCGATCAATATTTTCCAGGAACTGCGGTAAGTAGGTAGCTAAGTACGGAGTATGGGTAATTATATCGGAACGGGGGCCTTGCAGTCATCATCTACCGGTACAGTTATTTTATTCAAGCCTTGCCCCCCCTCTGACAAGCTCTTGATACTACCACACACTGATCTGCACCGTCGTCGGATCGCATCCCATCATGATTGGGTGCCTTCAAAGAGCAATTTCTTCAACAGACGTCGCATGCATTCCTCCTCTTCTCGCTAAAAATAGCAGGTCCAGAAGTAGCAGGGACACCTTTGATCCTGTTGACCGTCTCACATGCGCCGCAAGGCTTGGCTCCCTGCGACTGAAGCCATCTCTATAGATGAGAGTCTTTAGGCTAGTGATCCCGCCAAAATTTCCTATTTTCTTGCTCTACCGTCATCTACACAGTCCCGGCAAAGTCTATGCGTCTTTTAGCCCTACAAGCGGTTCCATTGTGATCCTTGCACTGCCTTCTTTATCCCAGGGTCTCCTTTCTCTCTCAGATAATGGCTCTAGGAGTGTTTCATGACTCTGTTCAGGGAGCGGGGTTCATAATCTCAATCGTTTTCACTGCGCTGTGCACGTTGGCGACAGGCCTCCGGTTCATAGCGACCAAGCAAGCGGGCCGGAGGATCTGGTTGGAGGACTGGTTCGCTCTCTTTGGCCTCGCATTCTTCCTGTCTTTCACTACTATTTTCATCTATGGTGAGCAAGTCAACTTCCAAGTTCCGACTATTACCAATGCGGATGCCAATACTGATGCTCTGAGGCTCCGCAGTGTTGAGTAGTCTCAATGGCCGGAGCTTTGCGGTGGTGGCCAAAGAGTCTCCAACTGACCTGCAGCACATATTCATGGTTAGTGACTACGCATTTATGTATGATATCCCTGTCTTGGTTTTAGTCATCTAACTTCAAACTGTAGGTCGCCCTTTATATGTCAGCCCAGTATTGTGGAAACCAGCTGTTTTCCAAGTGGAGCCTACTGGCCTTCTACCACCGGCTTTTCTTTGTTGAGAGACGCTTTGTTATTTGCGTTTGGGTTGTTGCTATTCTGCAGCTCATGTGGTTCATTGGGACCTATGTCGCTCACTACCTTACCTGCATCCCTATCGCCAAGGTCTGGGATCCTACTATACCAGGCACATGCATTAATAACTCGACGTTCCTCATCGCAGGAGAGACCATCAACTCGCTCATCGATTTTGTAATGATCGGCCTTGCCGTTTGGATGGTGGTGCGTTTGCAGATGGATACATCTACAAAGTGGAAGATCAGTTTTCTTTTTGTTCTCGGGGGCCTGTATGTTATGTTTGCTCTCATACCTCGTCTATGAAGTCCAGTACTAACGTTCTCTGGTCTCAGCTCCGGCATTATCGGTTTTATCAAGATTGGAACAGCCCACAACTCATCATGTAGGTTCAGGCGCAATGTTCCAATTTTTTGTTTTTAACGAGACTAACTACCTACTAACAACTCTCAGATTCGACCTTTCTTGATCCGCTGTGGGCAGTAGTCCAAATGGCTTTCAGTATCTTATGTTCTTGTCTTCCGGTCTACAAGTCGCTCCTGTCGGCATTGCCAGATTTGGGCATCGTCCGTGCTCTGCGATCATGGACAAGCAGATCTGCTCTTAGGGAGAGCAGCAATGAGCAGTCAACAAATAACAGCTACAAGCTCCAGAAGCCAGTTTTCAAGGCTCGGGATCAAAATACGTGGGGTGATAGGGATAAGTCGAGGTCCGTGAAAAGTGTCGAGCTGAGAGAAGTCATGCATTCGGTGTGAAATTTGGGTAGGATTCAACCCCAAAAGGCCTGCCTTTCTCTCTCTCTATTTATCACCAATTTATCAGGTAGCCAAGATCTCCAGATGAGCTGAAAGCTCTTTGTGGCTTGACGGATCGTTGTCACAATTGCGCATGGGCCTATGGGGGGTTTTCTACGCTACGTATAGTGCAATGGGGACTGGGGTTAGCAGTCACGTAACCCCATTTCCCCTATATTAAACTCCTTTTTCTATACTCGAGACCTTCATCTTTTCATCTTTTTCATCATCACTATCAATACATTTCTCATCGCTGCTGGCAGTGCCTGTGCCTACCTCGCTTCTTTGTTTCAATAGTTTTCATTGGCTGGCTTTGGAATATCTTGAGCCTCAAATGCCATGTCGAAGGACCGCCTCGCGACACCCTTTTGCATTTGTGTATTTTGGGTATGGCCACGGTCCGGCTGTCGAAAGACTTGCCAATACGACTCACATATTCAGCGAAGCTCCCAAGTAAGAAAAGACCGAAGTTAAGCTTTTGTGGCTTCAGAGCGTCCCCACACACTATTTTGAGGTGGTTTAAGTATCAAGCAGGCTGTGAGATTATAGATTCTGGTTGGTTGGTTTAATGCAGGATACATATGCATCACAGGAGCAGTCTCCAACTCTATTACGACGATGGTAGCCTTTTACTACCGCATCAGACCTAATTTAAATGCACGCCGCGGCACGTGGATAAATCATTGGTTTCGAATACCTGATAGGCGCTGATCTCATTGCTGTCCCCAAAGACATTGGGCTGAAGTATCCATTGTAAATGCGCCTCTCCATGCAACTGCACATCTGAGAACACCTATGTCTCGATGCGTCGATATTATTTGTCCGAGGTTTTCCCAGTCTGAGATAAACCCCCCTTGCGAAATTTTCACTCGCTTTTTCTTCTCCTGAATATAACCTAGCCCGAATCGTCCCACAACAGCTATTAGCATCAACCAAGGGTGGAGAAACACACTCAACAGTCTTATGGATTTCCCCAAGGCCTCAGATCATCTGCCGAAGCCAGAGCTCATGAAACAGGGTATCAAACGTAAAAGAATAGTCGCATCCTGCCTGCCTTGTTACTCTAAGAAGCAAAAGGTGAGCATTTCGTGACGAAACGCTTCGTCACATGATATTGATATTTGCCGAGTGTAATCGTCAGTTTCCATGCGACCATTGTGTGCGGCGTCGGCAACCTGAGCTATGTAGTTTCTACTCGTCCCGGCCTGTGTCTCCACCGTCTCAATCGGGTTTGGACGCAGGTGAAACATCCGTTGTGACCGAGCACGCATTGTCTGCGACGAATGTCGTGACAAAACTTGGTACTACAGAGGATCCCATCACAGGTGATCATCGACAGTCGCTGTCAGAGGCTTTTGGATATTTCGTCGAGAGCGAATCGAACGTGTTGCCGATAATACGCCAGGTACACCATGTTTCCTCATTTTATAGTTCTTTGAAATCAATATTGAATGAATCTGACTTCTTGCGGACAGCACGGGTATGAAGATGCAGGTCCCCGGCTCGCACCCACATCAGTCAGCGCAGATATTGAAGTTCTTCGAGACGGCCTCTCCAAGCTTCCAGACCGCAGTATCATTGATTTCCTGATACAGTATTTCTTCCGCGAGGTTAACTGGATCTACCAACTGATACATCCACCCTCATTTATGAGGGATTATGAGCGGTGGCGGACGAGACATGAGCATCCACATCTAGAAGACGTCGATTTTTCAATACTAGTCCCTCGCATCTGCATCTACACTTCTTTGTTTCTACCTTCGAGGGAATACACTTCTGATGTGATTCGAGGGCTTTCCTTGTCAGATATCCGGGGCCAATGCAACAACGCAGCTTGTCGACTTGACAAGTTATCGTCGGTAGCAACGCGGAACACTGCCGTGACACGCATACAAAGTTTGTGTTTACTTGCATTGAGTCATAGCGAAGAAGGACACCAGAGACGGTTCCGGTCGGTGTTCAGCCAGATCATTCACGAAATCAAGGAAGCCGGGATGCACAGAGAGCCGTTGACCTCAAAGCCATCTGGTCTCAACGAGATAGAGCAAGAAGTGAGACGAAGAGTGTTCTGCAACGTCTATATCTGGGATAGGTAAGTGCTGAAAAGGACCAACAAGAACTTTTTGTCGCCCCACCCCTTCAAGGCTTCATCGCATATTCTCTGAGAACCACACGAAAACAGGGCTGACTACCGCTATAGACGCCTTGCTAACTTCTTGGACCACGACGCCCTGCTGGCAGAGACATCGTTGATGACAGGATTGCCTAGGATGCAGTTAGGCGTTGAGATGAAAAGCACAGGCACCCGAAGCCCAGATTCCTTCCTTGGACGTCGTTTAGAAGCCCAGCTGGCCAAGTTCCGACTCTGTCGGGGTCAGGAGATCTCTACAGCCTACGATCCTATCAGTTCCGAGGAGTGGTTTGAGAAATTCTGCACAGAATTCCTCCCCCAAATTCCAGATACATATGCATTATTAGCAGATGGCCACTGGGATAAACAAGTTGGGGACCTACCTCGCCAACGGGAGCTTTTCCACGTCGCGCTCTACGAGAGCGTCTGTTGCAACTTCCGTGGCCTGTTAAAGATGGACCCGAAGCGAATGCAAAGCCTCCCATCATACAAACGGTCTCTAGTGCTGCAACACTGTCACTTGCTCCAGGAAGCTGCGATGGGGCTGCTCGAGAAGGTCTCTTTGTTTCATCAGAGACTTGGTTTCCAGCAAACGCGGTTTCAGCTACTTTTATTGCACTATTTCGAGGGTAGCCTCTACCTAGGTCTTTCTATACGTATGATGGACAGAATAAGAGACAGCTTTGAAAAGGCAGTCGATAATCAACTTCTCTGTCGTGCTACTGTGCCACCGGACAGTCGTCGACAGCTTCTCTGGCCGAGGCTTAACACATCCGACTCCCACTGTCAAGAGATCATGCATGTAACACTCGGATCATTGGATAAGATGGCTGCATGCTGCGAGGCAGCCGAAACAGCAGCATCGGTGTTGAGGCGTATGGGGTTATCAGGCCATTCGCAGAAAGGTGTGGCCTTTGATGCCGAGGCTCTTCATGATACCACCAGCACATCAACGCAGCTACAACACCCTCCCACACCACTCCACTATCCAGACATCGATAATTCATGGTATAACGAGGAGCACCATATTTCCAATGAGTCAGCGAGCTTGTCGGTTAAGTCTTTTCAGGACTATCTTAGCTTTGTTGGGACACCACAAAGTGGCGTTGGAGACGGAAGAAGCGCAGAGCGGGTATTACAGGACGTCGTGACAGATCAATCTCGTTTGCTTGACACCGAGATTTCCTTAGAAGCCGGTCTACTCGGCAACTCCGATGTATCAGGGCAGTGGGGGCTATTTGCGGGAACAATGTAATGCCAAAAAAGTCGAAAAACACAAGTCGTCGCGCGATCCATCCAACACTATCTGTGATGAGACACGCTATATATGAGATTTCTTCCTTATCTTAGTCACACTCCTAGAATTGATCTTCAGTTATTCATACGAGCCTCCCCCACAGAGAAAAACAGTGCTTGTAATGTTTCTGTGTAAAGAGGGCGAGAACTTGACCGATAATGATTCTTTCGTCAGAAATGGTCCAAGAAGTCTCAAAAACGCAAGTTCCAGTTCCAACCTTGATGCTGCAAAGCAACCGAGCCCAATATGTCTGTGTTCAGGAAAAGTTCGTAGTAGCTCATCAGCCTACTACAGCCAAGCTCACGAGGTCAACACAAAAAGAGTGGCTGAATAGCAATTAGGGAAAGAAGTTTGGTCTATGATTCACAACATTTCTAACGCTTTAGTCATCGATATACGATGGATTTAAGTCTCAGCATTCTTAATTCTCTACGCAATGGAAATGGAACATGTCTCTGAGCCTCTCGGCTACGGGAAAACTGTCTTCAATTTACATATTGCCACCCATGCTCTTCTGTATCTTCGACGGCTGTCGGCAGCAGTAGACATAGTAAAGACCACAAATCTACTGACCCTGAGAACATAGAATCAGACCCCCTCTCCCCTTAGCCCTATATATCAGCCACGTGGTTGAACCCAATATGTCGCTGCTCATAAATTGAGAAAATGGTAAAAACAAGTATACGGTCAATAGCTTTTTCTTGTAACCTTTTGAGCTGGAATACCATTTATCCGTCGTGATCGCAAGACTAGTGTAGTTGGACGTCATTGATATCATTGGTGTTGCCTGTCTTTCAAACCATAGTCTTGTGTACAATGGTATTTGCGTTGGACACTGTTCAGATTTTACGATGCTTCTTTGGGTGCACCAGTGCTAATGGTACCACGTAGACTGATCCATGACCGGAGGTCATGCCTATACCTGAATATTCGCAAGACTTGTCAGCAACGTACTAAATACCCTTTAATCTGTTAATCTCAGATTGGGGAGCTACCCACTTCACCAGAATCAGGTCGTCCCAGGTTAGATCCGGGTCTATAAGCTCCAGATCATAGCGCCAGAATAGATTGGCGAAGAAAATCAACAACTCGCACCAAGCCAGACTGTTATGTTCACTCACGCGTCAGCTTAATGAAGTCAATATGCTCAAAGTGGTATTAAAAGTTTACCGAGAACTCACTCTTTGCCCAAGCATTGCCGCGTGCCACGATTGAAAGTTGCAACATAGTTGTCCAAATGGGCAGAGTTCTCCAACAGCCACCGCTCGGGAATGAATTCATCGGCTTGGTCCCATATTTTTGGGTGCCTATTAAGCAGATATGCCGACAGATGTAAACTTGTCTTTGCTACGTCAGTTTATTTTCTGCAGATGATGTGGTGATGGTTCCCAATGGGATCAATTGATACCTACTCCACTAGGCAATAGGTGATCACCGAGCTGGTACCCAGAACTAGGGACCAGTCGTGGTAGGCGACCCGGAAGCGGACTGCCAAGTCGAAGAGTCTCTTTGATAACAGCTGTCTAAGACAGTTGTAAACCTATCAGCTGCATCCAAGTTGAGAGGACTTTCATTTAGCATACTAAGTATCGAAGCCCCCGGCACTCTTCGTACGTCACTCTACGTGATGAAGATGGAAAGACGGTTCTAAGTTCCTTTCTCAGCAGCTCGAGGACACGTTCGTCACTGCATATGCTATAAACCCCGAACAAAAGAGCATTGGAAGTGGTGTCGTTGCCGGCTGTGAGTAGAATAGCAACCTCGTCGTTTAGTGCTTCAAGGCTGGGTACTACGTGGCCTGTGGCAGCATTAGGGTCTCTCAGTAAGTCAATGATAGCTTTTTGCCGTGGACTTTTTGAGATCCCTGTCTGTGCGCGCCGTGTTGAATCTTCAGATTGAGTGTCGAGATACTTCAATGTCATCAATAAGCAGCGCTTCTAAAACTGTCAACTCATTTCATTTCGCAGGAAGTTGTTAGGCTCAGAATAATATATGTGGTAGACTCACACGCTTGAATTCTATGAAGGGATTTGGAATGATGCTCAACTGCGACATGGTTGACGTCCAGATCGCGAATTTGGTCAGTGTTGGGAACGCGGTTGCAATCCACCCGACAGCAAAAGCAGCATCCAGATAATCCATGAACGCATTGCGAAACCCTGTCTCTTTGACACACCCAGCCGGCTTGCCGAACATGATCTCAGTTATAACATCGAACGTCAATGCATGGCATGCCGCAGTCAAGTTCACCGGCTGCGCAGAGGCGGCGAATGAGTCAAACCTGGAGAACAGCTCATCTATCCGTGCTTGTATCATAGGGGCAAGCTCGGTGACCCGCGAACTACTCAGAGCCGGGGTCAATACCTTTCGCCGGATCCGGTGCTTCTGCGCGTCAGTCTCTCCAATTGACGTACCGGGGAAAGAAATACAGCGGTAGAAGTCGGGATCTTTGGTGAAGCCCGAGTTCAAACGCGCAATGTGCAAGTAGATCTCGGGATCATTGATACTCAAATCGTTAGCGCCTATTCGCACAACTGGCCCTGATCAAAAGTTGAATAAGCAATTTACAAGTGCGGGCATCGATGATAACCATCTTGGCTTTAGCTTACCGTGTATTCGGTGAAGCCTTTCTAGTTCAAAGAGCAATCTGCCATTCTGGTAATAATTCCAGAACCACTCGTACCACGAACTCGCGACAGCAGCAATTGCAGATCCAGGATACCTAGAAAGAGGATGATAATATAGTTTGTAAATGGCATCGGTAATGTAATACAGTGCCAGGCCAAGACTGGCGACGGTAAACACTGCATACCAAGACATGGGTGAGAGAACCTGCTAGTAGGTGACAGGTCATCAAACGCGGTCTGGTTTTGCTGTCATGCGTAATTAGGATTAATAGCGATCAGTGAGCGAGTATGGTCGCTTCCTTAACTGCAATGGTACCCGGCAGGGATTCGGGTTCAGCCGACATTTCTCGGTCGACAACTGTATCCTGCTCCCGAATCCATCATTATCCCCGCATAGATCCGAAATTCTTCGGTCAAGCTTATTCCTTTTTCAGGGATGCTGTCTTACCAGAGCATGAGCGGCTGTGGATCTTGCAGAGGAGTCTCCTGAAAAAGGTTGATTAAAGGAACCCTACGGATATTAGTTGATTCCCCTGCCCCCCGGCCAAAGTATTCGTGACTCGTTACATACGATCCTGATCCCGGCTTCGCGATCGTTAATGCTCTCACCTTGGCTATCCCCCCCGCCCCCTTAGCCAACCCAGGGCCATTCAACCCCGTCGTCATTCCCCAGTAAACCCCTACATCTTTTCTGCCATGGGTCTCACGTCAGTATTATTATTTTCGCTTTACCTCTTCAACTTGATATATGCTATTGAGGATCGCCAAGATGGCCTGGGGTCGCCCGTGGACTTGGTTGATTCATTCCTTCTTGCAATCGACATTTCACCATCGGCAGTAGAGCTTGATGTGAAGCGCGTCGGAGGCGTGCATCTTGCATGCGCCATCTTGCATGTTGCAAATCCAGATACACTGGTCACCAGGCGTGATGGGACTATCTATGTCAATGAGTCACAGGCCCATCAGTAAGTAGTGCTCGACCAGGAGCTTTCTCATTGTCACAGGATTCTTATCGTATTACAAACTACGAGATTCATGGCGTGGGAAGTAATAGATATCTAGCTAAATAGATTACCAATGCAGGTCTGAGACAGCGTGGGAATACCCACGGTGCATATGGACTCCAGATGATGTTGATGGTATCATTCTCGCGGTGAAGACTGCAGTCTTCACGAATTCTCAGTTTGCTGTCCGAAGTGGTGGGCATTCGCCTTTTGAGGGATTCGCAAATATCAATGGCGGCCTTCTGGTGTCCCTTTCCGGCATTGCAGACTTGTCATATGACGCCACTACGCAGACACAACGATCGGGTTTTGGCAATCGATGGGAGGATGTATATGGTTATCTATCCCAATATGACCGTCTTGTTGTTGGTGGTCGTACGGGCACAGTGGGTTTGGCTTTGACACTTGGCGGTTGGTGGTTCTCCTTTGGAAAATTCAAGGCCGCATTTGATACTGATATATTTTCCAGGAGGCCTATCTCACTCCTCAAATGAACATGGCTGGGCGGCGCAGAATGTTATCTCCTATGAGATGGTTCTGGCTAATGGATCGCTCGTCACAGCTAGTGCCACCGAGAATGACGATCTTTACTTCGCCTTGAAGGCCGGTCAAAACAACTTCGGTATGCTTGGTCTCCCCTCATTTTAGGTTCAAAGGGCTCACTTTTATAGGAATCGTGACTCATATCACACAAGCGACATATCCCATCGGCAAGGTCTGGGGTGGTGTCGTCATTTACCCGGGAAATGCATCTGACATGTTCATGCAAGCTCTGGCCGATTACCAAGCCGAGGGACAGCTCGATGTCAAATCCGCCATGCTTCCCTACATCATACTTAACACCGACGTGATTATCCAGCAGTTCGCCTACCTCGATGCTGTCGAGAAGCCCAGTGCGTTCAAAGACTTCTATAGCCTTCCTACCATTGAGGACCAGACCCAGCTGTGGGATTCTTTCGCAGACCTGGTGAACGCACCGACCGGTTACAGTCTTCCCAGGTATGATAGCGTTAGCGCGTGTTTCCCTCTCCTATTTCAACCCAAGTCTTAGTTATGGTCTAACCCTCGTGGCCTTCCCCCCGTATGTTAGGTATTACTATGCAGCCACTACCATGTATCTAGACAAGGAGACATATGTGGGTGTTACCGAAATTGTCAAAAACAAGTCGGTCGAGATGGGTAACATCACGGGCGGCGATCTGCTCATTCTTCCTCAGCCGATATCATTAACTATGCTGAATTCGTCTGCTATGCATGGAACTAGTCCATTTCAGCTCAGGCACCGACCTCAACTTTGTGAGTGCTTTCACCTTGGTGGCGGTGGTTCCTGCGATTGAGTGAGGATGCATTGGCTAACTCGATATCTCAAGGGTTCGCACTCACTGTGGGGTGGTCACTGAAAAAAGACGACAATACAGTTGAAAAGATCCTATTAGACACCCTGGATTCCATCGAGAACTACACCAAATCGCGGGAGCAGTACGATCCGTTCCAGTTTGTGAATGATGCCTATGACACCCAAACTCCCCTGGAGAACTATGGAGAAGAGACCTACGCAAGGCTGCAGGCAGCGAGAACAAAGTATGATCCAACTGGAGTTTTTCGGGATCTGGTTATAGGAGGATTCAAGGTCGACAAAGTGGTTTAGAAGCTCCAATAGTCACCGTAAACAGATACGTAAAGCCCTGAAACTTGAACTAGTCAGCGGCACACCGCGCCCCATAGCTTCGTCACCCATCTACCTATACATGCGCGCGCAGCTAGGGTAACCCGCGATTTCTCCTCATTTATCCTTCTTC
Source organism: Xylariaceae sp. FL0255 (assembly GCA_022578795.1). Classification (NCBI taxonomy): domain Eukaryota; kingdom Fungi; phylum Ascomycota; class Sordariomycetes; order Xylariales; family Xylariaceae; species Xylariaceae sp. FL0255. Next base: position 24,451 of record MU389006.1, on the reverse strand, counting down.
TTTGAGTCTAAGCGCTATTCAGTGATTTTTTTGAGTGTTTTCTTTGTCGTATCAATTAGCTACTAAGAGAAGGAGTGCAAGAATGGCCCCCACAGGTCGGATCTTTTAGTAGTCTCGTGCAAGATTATCAATCTCGTGGCCGGATACTCAAAATATAGATGATGGTGCTCATCACTGCAATCTCTCCTACTGTTTCTGTCGCCGCTCCCTATTTTCTTTGCGACCTGCTGCACACAGTTCAGGCTTCCCGATAGCCCTCTGGGATTCTGACAGATATTCGCATCGTCAGCACCTTTGGCTCATGATGAAGCAGAAAATATAGTTCCAATATGGGGCCTGCTGAGGTTTCAACTTTGCTGGACTGCAGGTTGTGCTACAGCTTACAGAGAGTGTCTTTCGTCGGCGGCAATGTTGGTGGCAAGAAGAGACAACGTGTCAGTCGTCTGAATGATCTCAGTTCGAATGTTGGCTCTGTGCTGGATATATATTTCCAGTTTTCTCATTGTGCTACCGGTCTTGTTCCATGAAATCTTAAGCGTGACAGGCTGGGCCAGGATGGAGCTGGCCTACACACATAACCTGCAGCACGACAATCCAAAACATAACTTTACAAATACACGAACAATGGCTACATCCTGGCCCAGGATATAATATATTTACAATACTACAGATACATTGATATTGATTCTCTCTCTATAATCTGGAGTCTGGTGATCGAGGACATATTCTTACAAACACATCGTGAATGCTTCTACTCGAGCGAGACATCATACTGCTCCTTGCGGTACTTGTATACCTAGTGTCTTATAACGATTTCTGTGTACCTCCAGATTGGCTGTACTTCTTGTTTGTGGAAACCGCAAATCATGGAAGGTATGGTGTGAATCCAAAATCCTCTTTCAAAACGACATGTGTTGATTCGTCCCAATAAGTTAGTGAGTGACCACTGATCTGCGAGAACCGTTGGCATTTTCAATAGTGAAAAGAACTGGTCAATATGAATGAACTCAAGATTTAGCAGCAAACGAGTATATGCGAAGGCATGTTTGCTCATCTGATCCTCGTGCATAACCCAACCTTCATTGCGTGGCTTACGGTACGTATGATACTCCTCGAGTCGATGGGGGAGGCTGTTCTCCTCGTCTTCCACGAGTGGCTAGATATCTCCTTGGATGATCAGGCGCTTGAGGCTGGTCAAACCACTTAGGCATCTCCTCTCCTCACCTCCTCATGATTTACATGCCCGGCCGCCACGGGATGGTACGACACATACATGGATACCTTCCAGCACCTGGTCAGAACATTCATGGACGAGATCGGGAGGATGGACAGGGTATACGGTAAGATCTAGAGATCCAGAGAGCTTCTTTATTTCTCCGCGACTAAGTATAAGTGTCTTACCCCGCCCGCAAGGAGCAAAATCAGCCTGAAGTTCACTTCCAGGGCTTCCAGGTCTCGCCATGACCTCGATGGATCCGTCGGGTGCGCTCGCTGTGGATGTCAGGTGCCTGGCGGCCAGGGTTGCCACCAATTACACTGACCTACACTGGTGGACGAATGGAATTGGATAGTGTAATACACTATCCACCAATCCGCTGGATTATTTTCGTACATCCACTGAAATTATGGTTCAGTGTAATGTAGTGCGGTGGACAGTGGACGAGCAGACGCACTAGTCTCAATAGGGCAAGTATGTGTACTTCCCCCACCATCCTAGTTCCCGACTTTGTTTATTTTTATTTTATTTATCTCGATTTTACGTCAGAAGAAGAGCTTCTACTACTACAGATTTACCCCAATATATACGCCGTCCCAATAGCTTCTAGTCTTGGACCTAACGGTCCGGACCAAGACGAGCTTGAAAATAATATCGCGGCGCTATCTTCGTCAGCTGGTTGCCCGGCCGCGTCGATCACCCTTACCCCGGGCCCGAAGAGGACCTCCCTTCGCTACACCATTGCTATAAACCATGAAAAATACCTATTCGCGCAGTTTCCAGGCTTCGTATGGGCTGAATAGAAACGGAACCTAGGCTTTTGGGTCTGGGAACACGGGTTCGACATCCAAAATAACGCAGGTATTTCACGCTAGGTGTGTGTCTACTGCGTACGGCAGAAACGACCCCGGCCGGAGAACTATATATCATTTGGCCTCCAGAACGCGATGGATCACATTTTCGAGTCCCACGGCATTAAGGCTCCTGCAAGGCACACAATTTCCAAAGCGGAAAAGAAAGCAGACAGCAGACCAACACAACCTGGCGCCAAACAACAAGGCCTTGTGAAATTCTTGAACATTAATACGCAAGATTCTCAACAGCAAGCTATTGCTAATAGCCTCCTCAAGAATTTCGACAGCTCCGCCTTTCAGCAACTGTTGCTGGAGTGGGTTGTCGAGGAGAACTATTTCTTTAATATCCTTAAGCAAAGGAAGCTTCGGCAGGCCTTTTAATATTTGAACCTATGCATTTAGACCCAGAAGGCCCTTATTGGTTGCATTGAGATACGCAAACGTATTATTAACGAATATTATAAACATCAAGGCACTGTTGCAAAGGTACTCCAGTCCTTGCCCGGCCAAATTTACATTTCTTTTAATAGATGGCGTTCTAGCAATTACTGTGCTTTATACGGAGTTGCCTATTTTTTTCGCGATAAAGATAATAAGCTTTATAAGCTGATTTTTAGCTTACTTAAAGTTACTATTAAATATATCGGTAAAAATATTATAACCAAAATCCTTTAAATCTTCGATACGTACGGAATTAAGCACAAGACAGGCTTCTACGCCTTAGATATTGCTTCCAATAACGATGCTGCGGTAGCCGAGTTTGGGAAAGAGCTTGGTTTTAACGGGTCAAGGCGCCGAATACGCTGTTTCGGCTATACGTTCAATATATCCGCCAAATCTCTGTTGTTTGGAAACGATGTCGATGCTTTTGAGACGGAGATTTCGCGCGTCGAGCCACTTAGCGTTGTCGAATATATGCTCTACCAAAAAAGAAGTCCTATCGGAAAAAATCATAACTTAGTAATCGATATCCACCGTTCGGACAGATTATACTACGTCTTACACAATCTCTAGTTTATTGAGATCAATTCCGGTATGGGTTCTCCAGTGGCCAAACCACTTTGTATCATTCTAGATAACGATACTCGGTAGCTATCCTAGCTATATATAATCCGGCGCTTAATTAAGCTTCGGCCTTATATTATGTGCCTATTATGTACCTTCGAGCTGGAGTAGGAAAACGAAAATAGGCTTAAATAAATGGGCCAAATCAACCTATAAACAAAGAAGCTAAATATTTTTAAGGTAGAAAATCAACTAACGGACAGTAATTGGATTGTTTTTGAGTATACGGCTGGTATTCTTGGTTACTACGAAGAAGCTATGAAAGCCCTCGAGGGTAATAGGATCTAACGCAAATATAGAAGCTGGACTAGTTTATATAGTAACATTTAGGAAGTTATTTTCGGCTTCGAATTCCTCCTCGAGAAGCTGGAGGATTATAAATGTATTGCTTCTTTATTCCTAAAAAGCAGTTATTTCAAAATTAACATCAACTTAGACTAGAAGAAGCTAAATAAATATTACGTCAAGCTTAATAAAACCCCTGTCTACTACGCCGCTTTCGCTTTTTACCCTAAGTTTTGTTGGAAGTGGTTTAAAAATGCCTAGACTGACCATTTCTAATAGATGTATAAGGCCAAGAAGATGGTCTAAGAAATATGGGATTCCGAATATCGGGAAACCCCTATCGGCGATTTCGAAACTACAGAACTTTCCTTTAAGAGACCGAAACACACGCTTAACGCCTTTGAACGGTTCGTTCAACGCTAGACCAATTCGAAAATACCCCAGCCTATTATCGGAGATGAATATGAAATTTGGCAAGCATCTGCCGAAGAGGGGGATGGGGAAGTTCAAGATCTACTGGCCTATTGGCATGACCGCCGATTCAAATACCCACGCCTTTCACGAATGGCCTTTGATTTTCTGACGGTACAGGCGATGTCAGCAGAATGTGAACGTATTTTTTCCGCAGCTGGTCAAATGACGACTCCATTGCGTAGTCAACTTGATGCCTCTATCATTGAGATGTGTCAAGTTCTTCGTTCGTAGCTTCGTGCTGGGGTTATCAAAGAATTAGATCGTATATTCCAGTCGACCGATGATGAAGCCGAGATGAAGGATACGGCAAGGATATCTGACGACGAATATAGAGGGTGGGCGACAGAGTGGCTGATGCGAATGGAGGAAAAATTGACGCAAAAGGACCAGGAGCTGGTCGATCGGGAATAAGGGCAATGGGCGACCAATACTCCACTCTTTCGTACACCGAAGTCCACTACATTCCATTCAATTCCATCATGCTCTCCAGTGTATACACTGTTTTTGGCCATCTAGTGGACTTAGCTAATTACATTACATCAGGGCCGTTAGTGTAGTTGATGTAATTAGTGTCACCCCTGTACACAGTCTGTATCCCCCATCCTAGCGCTCTCTTCCAGTCTCCCGGAGCCATCGCGTCGCGCATTTCTTCAGCTCCTCGTCCGACATCTTGTTGGCCTCCACAATTTCCTCCCTTTCATTCGTCGACTACAAAATGGGATCCAGAAAGCCGATCAACTCAGGGTTTTACGGGAAATCGTTCGGATCACAGCAACTGGAGCTTTATATCCAAACAAATAGGCCGGAGAAACGCAGCACGACGGACAAGCCAATTGGTTGAATGCGCAAGACATGCTAGGCGCTATCGTAAGATTAGGGTGTACACGATGAGGTGTTGGTGGCATGTCCTCGTTGGGCAGGGAGTGACGAATGTGCTATGTTGTTGCGCGTGACGCGTGAAGGAAAGGGGGCAGGGTTGACCGTGTTATACCCGATCTATGAAGCTTGCCGATCGTCGTATTGACTTGTCCACTGGGATAAACGATACGATCGATGAAAATATATAGAAGATAAAACTGTGGTTCTGGAGCCCAAAAATGAATGTGTATAGGCTCTTGATCCGCCGGTACTAGGTAGGCTTTACTCCCTGAATCCCTTTGCCTGATTCTCGTCCTGTTTCGGTACACATTTCGGTAAAGATATACTGGCTCAATGAAATCATCTAGGGAGGCCACAAGCAGAATGCCATCCCAGTGGCCTATACATTGGTTCCTCTCGCAGGCTTAGTTTCTCTTCCACATGATCGCCCTTTTGTCTTCAAATTGAGATTCAACTTCGACTAGATGAAATATTCAACACCCTGAAAGACTTATATGCTTTCCTTCCAGGTCCGACAACCCCCAACTCAGCTTTTACGCTTGAATACCGGGAAACCTCGGAACTAGACAGGTACAGATTACATCGTCTAGGAGGCAGCATTTATACAATATATGCAGAAATTGATGACTATGGCACTATCGCGCGCAATAATTGAGCGACTACATCAACGCCGAATATATAACAAGCTGTTCTTGATCAAATGGCGGTGTCTAATTGGCGGATGAATATATCTTACACCACCACGTCAAGTCAGAACACACCAACATACTTGATAGAAATGGCATGCAAGTGCCTCATGCTTGTACTGATGTTGTGCTTCGTCAAGAGTCTATGCATAAGTACTAGAACAGACTGGAAGCGAACCTGACAACCTGCCTTGCCAGGACGAGAACTGTTACGAGACGGCGAAGGTTCAAGGGAAAAGCTTGTAAAGAAAGCACTGTCTCATATACATCGACATATGATACAACTTGTACGGGTATAGAAGCTAATCAAATAATAGTGGTGTTGAGCGACTATCAGGGAAATGCTACAGGTCTTAGATTCGAGTTCACACTCCGTTAATCATCAAGTCGTTACCTGTAAAGAAAGCTATAGAGATAAATCATGTCATTATGGCTAAATCACCCGAACTTTTTTTTTCTTTTTTTTTTCTCAAAGAAATGCGAAGTAAAAATGAAAAAGTAGCTCTAGTGCATATATCTGTTTCGTCGTATTTTGATTCGGCTGTCTGTGATATTCATGCAACATCTTGTCTTGCCACTTCCAATTTACTCTTCTACTTCTATAATATCTTTTTCTCTAATACTTCTCCACGTCATTGTCTGTGATTCCCCATCCCTTTGGTCTAATGAGAATCCATACCCACGAAGTCTCGCATCACATCAGATCGCGAAACCCAATCGGCCGAAAAACTGCCAAGGTATGTGTTGCGAAGGTGATGAGCCAACCTCTTCCAAACTGTTGATCTCTCCAGCTTCTGATAGAATTTGAAAGAAATGCCCAACTATTAACATGTAGTCACTGATTTCTTCCTACCCCTCTTCTGTCTTCCAGATCGATCAGTCACCTTTCAAACGCAGAGAATTTTAGACGTGTGATCTCTTGCTGGTTCTCGGCAACCGAATCCAGGACTGCCCATATGAGCGCGTTTTCGGTTATGAACTCGCGATCCGTCCAATAGTCAAAGAACATCCCTCTATGAGTAGACTTGCCATCGTTATAATATAGGTAAGCCATCCATCCGCTGAAATGCCACAGGCCTGTCGCGTCTTTATATTCCCGTATGCGTTCAGTATCCTACTTATCCCGCATTGTAGCCAAACTATTCTCAAAAACAGGCGCTTGCAAGTCGGCAAATATTTGATGTCACCGAAAATCGCGAACATATTGTTTCTCGATATAGGTGGGTGAGCTAATATCGCAGACCTCGATAGGATAAGTTTCAGGCTTCAACTGCCATGATTCGACGAAAGTGCTTCGATCAGGTTCCAGAGGGGTACAATTCTTCTCAAATCTAATTGACTAGATTTTGAGGTTGAAGAGACTGGAGACGCGCCAAGTAGACGTTGAGACAAGAGATCATGAGGCATTCGATTTTGAGCCGGGTAGCCAGGACACTACGTAGTACTGTAACGGATGTCTAAAGTGATAGCCAGAGCGGTGGTTACCTCCACAGCTACCTCCAGCGCTGCCAATTGTCAGAGTAGTCGCAATTTGGATAGCGCAGCATCTGCGTCTCGTGATGGTGCATGTAGTTAAAGACAGTGATATTGCGGACCACTGGCGGCAGGGTGAAAGACCGGAGCATTGTAAAGATGCGAATCACAGCGCCGGTATACTTGTAGATAATGCCTGAGACAAAGGTCTGCCTCGACTACCTCTACACCATACACGTCAGAAATACGGTAGACATGAGCAAAGTTTGAAGAAGAAAATCGCGGGATGTGAGGTCAAGAAGTTGTTTTAAGACGGGCAGGATTCCCTCTGATAGTAGAGGTTGTAGTATTTTCGACATGATTGGGATGATTGCCCAACAGGCAACTTTGCACTGAGCCCAATGACTGAGCGCCGTATTTTAACATACGAACATGTGACTTCCGGGGATGATTCTGAGAAATCGTATCGTAATGAACTGACCAGTTTCTATATGCTAGGCCATATATGGCAAGCGGACTGACTACCAAACTTCAATCATTACAGCACACCTACTTGCTATAACTGGGCAACGTCGTTGGGTTTTAGCTGAGAGCAGTATCCCTACAACTCGCAACTATGACATCTCATGATACATACTGTACTTTGTACCTCGCTTGCCTTGTGACCAAGCCATTTGATTGATGATAACGTTCATAATTCTACCGGGCAACACTAATAGCGGTTTGAAAACGAGCCAAGCTCTCTCTAGCCATAAGTGCCGTGGTCTTCTCTGGGTAGGGCGCAGTGCGATGGCTTTCATTTTTACTCGTCGAAAATTTCGTTTATTTACCTCTAAAGATATGTACTCTGGACTGCATGGACCTGTTAGCAGGGATAAAAAGACCCTTTCTCTCGGATGCCGCGCTCGATGATCAGTCTGGCTCATCTCAATGTAGCTATTCAATGCAGCTATGATAAGAAAGCATAGTTACAATTGAGATCATAGGATCAGTGCGTTACTACTTTTTAACGTCATTAAATAGATTGTATTGATCCTAATATTGCTCTATTGAGTTTGTTCGAGATGGCGAAAATAAATACAATGGAGCAGCCATTGATGATGAAAATCCATAAATGAGTGTGGCGCGAGGTGTAGCGAGGAAAACGGACGATCATTCCCATTTCATTTTACCTAAAACAACAACAACTTAAGGGCTGTCTTCGTGCAAAAAATCCTTAAACTTATTTACCTCTAAACCCTAGGCAATACTTCCAAGTCTGGTTTGGCAGTTGGATAATCCGAAAAGCAATAATCGTTAATTAGAAGCATTTTAGTACTAATTGCTAAATAGTTGCTAAAGCGCTATAATTATTGTTAAAGCCTGTTTTTATTAAGTGCATTATCTATTTAATAGGGCGCCGAATAAGTTCTCTGAAGGATTCGAATAAGTGGTAAGGGTAATACTTGAAGTACAAAATGGAGATACATCCATCGGGAAAAACCTGAAGTACTACCCGCGCGTATGTGCCATAAGCTTAAGGATTTATGTGCGCGAAGACAGCCTCTTACGGTCGCACCATCCAGGATTATACGGACAAAAGCTTCTTTACTCTCGTAAGGCGCATTTCAACTCCCAGAGCTGAATCAGCCATGACCATCGAGACAAGGATCAACGGGTCTAAGCTCTTGTGGTTACCATTGGCTACCATTGGACAAGGAAGCTCCATTGAGATAACCCCGCACCGCCTTATGCATCTGTCAAGGATCGTTCAACCTCGTCAGCATAGTATGGAACACCGCAAAACCTCCGCTGATTCTGACGCATTCCGACGTCGATATTAGCCATGTGGCTACTGAATTCTTGCAGTTGGGAACTGAGAGATTTCATCTCCGTCGAGAATACCCCACCCTATGCGATCCTCTCACATACCTGGGGCGATGAAGAAGTGTCGCATCGGGACTGGCAAGAGCAACCTTTCGCTCAGATTGAGAAAAAGCTAGGCTTTCGGAAGATCAAGCTATGCTGCAAACAAGCCTTCGCCGAAGGCTTGGAATGGGTTTGGGTTGACACGTGAGTAACCTCGTAGAATCGAGGTACATAGAAAAGCTAATTATTCAAGCAAAGCTGTTGTATTGACAAGTCCAGCAGCGCTGAGCTCTCCGAGGCGATCAATTCCATGTTCAAGTGGTACAAGGAAGCAACCATCTGCTACGCATATCTTTCGGATGTTGAAGAGGTTCCGATATCTCACACCACTACGAGCCAAGATGAGGACGATTTGTGCAGCTCGATGATGAGCCTCCTATCACAGTGCCATTGGATAAGTCGAGGCTGGACATTGCAGGAGTTGATTGCTCCTTCGGAAGTAATGTTTTATTCTAGAGATTGGGAGTTTATTGGGTCTCGAACAGATCTTTCCACTTTGCTAGCTTCGGCTACTCGTATCAATGAGCCGTACCTCCAAGGACGCAATATCAGACACGCTTCCATTGCAAAAATAATGTCATGGGTCGCGAAGCGTGCTACGACTCGCGAAGAAGATATTGCTTATTGTCTTTTGGGGCTCTTTGGAGTCAACATGACTTTGCTTTACGGAGAGGGGAAAAGAGCCTTCAGGAGATTGCAAGAAATACTTGCACATGAATATCCACGGGACCACACACTATATGCCTGGGGCAATTTAAGCTTGGGTCTTCCAAACCTAGCTGATGAGGGTCTGCTTGAGACGGTGAAGCTTACAAGTGCTGAATCCACTACTCCGCTTGATCGACAATTTTATGGGCTACTGGCTCAGAGTCACCTAGACTTTCAAGACTGTGGCGAAACTTCATGTGCTCCAGATCTAGAGGAGTTCTTTGATTTCATCATCGCCGGAGATAATGTGAATTCTTACTCTCCTCCAACCTTCATTGGCGAAACTGCCCAAGCGAGTTTTCCCATTTTTCTGAACGTATATCGTGGTGCCTTTGCTCCTACGGTCCCACCGATTGGTAAGTAATGACCCTTATCTTGTATGCTACTCCAAAAGAACTTGGTTGCCGCCCGAGCATCTCTAGCTAGGAAGGAGTGCTGACCTATATCATTTAGCTCAAATATATGACATGGGCTTTGTTGTCCTCTTCTGTGGGAAATGGGACTCCTCTCATCAGAGCTTCTTCTACTCTCTGATTCCTGTGGTGAACCGGGGTGACTTGTTGACTCGGACTTCCGAAATATTCAATCTGCCGTACTGGACCTGGCCACAAATGGGTCCTAATGACTTGCTCCGCAAATTCAAACGAAATAGGTTTGCTGCCAGTGATCCGATAGCCCTACGTGATGGCGACGTACTCCTTAGAAATATACTTCGACATAACGTGAGGAAATTTTCTTGGCGAATACCACATGGGGTGTCTTATTTCCACCTCAGTAGTTGTTTCCGATTTAGGGCACAATTCACTGGCGGGTTCGCATCTTACATGTTCCAACTAAATGCAACAATTGGTCTCTCAGTTTGTCTGCTACGAGAGACTAAGGACCCCAACGGACAAATTCGCTCCAGCAGCTTTGTACGCCGAGGACTAAGTATTGGATTAACCCCCTTGAGTTATTCACCAAACCCTCCACATCCCGTGACAATTCGAAGCACAAAAAGGAGTAATGAAACTGTTCTCAAAGATTCTCACTTAACGTTACCTGTTCAGATTTGGTCTGGGATCATCGACAGTTTCTTAACCGGGAAACAGCAATTTGCTTTCACACATACAATAACAGGCTCTGCTGAAGAGTGGGAGTTCGAGATTATCGGTGCTGGAGTCGCCAAAGTATCTGTCGAACGCATACTGTGCCAGTTTGAGGAAAATCTTTCTGGTCTCGGAGAGGACAGTACTGAGGGTTACGTTGATATAGTAACAATTGCTTGAAGCTGGGCGATTTCCCTTCAGATTCATAGAAATTCTCGACAAAATAGCTGCTGTTGGAATGCAAATTAAAGAATATTCAAATCAATATGTGTGCCGTTTTTACCGTCTATAACTCTTCAGAGACTTTATTGTGGGGAGTTCAACATTTGACTTCAAAGGATAGTTTAAAGGGAGAAAAGTGTTATATTAAGATTCTCATATAATCACGTACTTTGAAAAGTCAAAAGCGGGCGGAAGTTTCAACGAAGTAGCAACGACAGTACTAACTGTCCAAAACAAGGTCTACCTAGTTGCTTAGCACAGCATGCCCGCAACAACCCCATACGAGAGCAACAAAGCAACCTGGTGAGAACTTTCTTGTTAAATTATATAGATAATTAGTTTCTCACCCCCACGAAAGGCCTTCCCGTAGTTTTTACAAAATGAGATTTTGGTGATGACGACTTAGTCAATATTGGTCTAGGGTTGCTGTATGCTATGATGAGTCATCACAGGCTCATGTGCCAAGTTCTTAGAATTACATTGCACATGGCTACATGTATTTACTCCTTTTGCTTCACTAAAGTGATAACCGCCTTAGTACCATTCTGTACTCATCCAAAGTAAAGATAAAGCCGTATAATCGTTATCCTTCCCTCTTTGCTTGCCCACTCCAACGATCGAACACATAACCCGGAGGCCACGGCTCTCCATTTACAAAATGACGATCCGTGATCGTCTGGATATATTCAGGCGCCTGGTCGTACTCAACGCCTTCTTCGAAGAATCGGCAACATTCGTTGTGAAACAAAGCATGGTTGAGCATGTAGGTGCCGGTTTTTCTACCGTGAATGATCTCATGTAGGAGCTCATACCAATATTCGTGCGGCTTGTCATAGTATGCGACCATGATCTGGGGGATAATGCTAGCCCCCATTTCGAGTAGGTCTTCATACTCATTGGTCAAGGTAAACGCGCGACTACTGCTTTGTAGCCAGTTTTCCTCGTGACACTGTTTCCAGGCATTGACTCGCTCTTCGGCAATCTGGTTGCGTTGGTAGTTCAGCTCGACAATGCAACATCTCAGATGCTGTGTACTCTGGTCTGCACCTTGTGTAGGGCGATAGGCAGCGTCTGTTTCTAGGGCATTGTCTGCCAGTTGCTTCTGTCAGCAGCCGACGAATATATACAGGCTAACAGGCAAACTGGCCGCCTTCTTGACCGGGATAAGCGACTCGTCAAAGAGCAATAAAATCATCTTACATAAGAATCCTCCCCATGAGTTCTGCCCATCGTCATCCGTCTTTGCAAGCTTATAAACGATGAATGGGATAATCTTGGGACCTTGTCTCCTGAGCGCTTCAAATTCCTCTCGTTTGAGGCAATCGTCCTCACTGGCAGAACTGCAGACTGCGTGTGTGGCAGCCCATTTGGACTCAAAATCGATTGTGGCGCCAGGGAAAGTAGCCCTCATCTCGCCATATAGTGTTACCGCCGACTTGATGGCGGCTGGGCTGGGTGTGGGGACATCGCGAAATTGCGCAACGGTTTGTAGAGTGTCCATTACCATGCCAGAGAGAATATACATGATGCTTCTCGTGAGCTATTCAAGAGGCTGGTGTGTTGAGAGTAACGGCGGAATAAAAAGAGCGAATGTTTGTTCTGGAAGCGAGTAAAACATGAACTTGGGCAAGAAATCTGTGTGGGGTGGTACTCTGTAAATGGCACTAAATGTGGGTTAGTCAAACGACAGCTAAATCTACCAACAAATTACCTAACCACCCAACCAAATCAGTTGCTTACCTGCCGATAAATCTCACAACACAATAACAGTCTGTGGGCCCATTGAGAAGACTAAGGGGAGCAGGTGTGATGTCTGACAAGACAGGACTTGGACAACATCCACTAGTTCGATTTCGGAGTCGACAGTCGCGACACGAGAACGACGGATGAGACCACCCCAGTTGATATCCGGCTCGCGTGCGCTGTCCTTTCTGGGGCTGTTTTGGTTCAATGGCCTCGGGTCTTTGCCGCTATCAGATGACCTCGGACATGAGAAACTCAGTAGCGACTGGCCGCTCCATGATGACATGGTCCGCTTCATACGCTGCCAGACGAAGTGGACCGGCGCTATGATCTTGTACATAGGTGCGCAGGCACAGAAGATACTGGCAGACATTTGCAGTATGTCTCAAAAGGCATTTGCATAGTTTTCCTCAGTACGAGTGAAGAGGCAATTAGCAATCAAGAGCATTGTAAAGTTACATGTTTATCAGGTAGCAAGTGGAAGGGAGAGACGAAGCCAAGGCAAATACTGACGGCCATTATCATCTGAGGTGGTATAAGCGATGCCGATCTTGATGAAGCTGATGACGCCGGAAAGACCGCCAATTGAGAAAATGAAAGCCAGCTTTCTCTTAACAAACTCATGGGTCTGCAGCCTGAGGACCATGGCGACGGTGAGCCCGACTATGGCGAGGTCGATGGAGGAGTTGATGGTCTCCTCAGAGACAAGGAAGGCATTGCCGTCGATGCAGTAACCGGGTTGCGTGCCTGTCACGTCCCACCACTTCGAAATGGGTTTGCACAGGAACAGGACAAGAAAGAAGAAGGTGATAAACCACGCAATATAGATCGCCGCAAGCACATAGATCCATCTCACAAACACGATGTCGCTCCAGAAGATTCGATAGTACAGTACAAACAGGCTGGCTTTGGCGAATAGTTGGTTGACGTAGAAGAAGGGCGTTGTGATGTAGGAAAGCTAGAGTTAGGTTATCACTGTGAGCTGTGTGCCTCCGGGTCATACGTAGGATACTTCATTTACCTTGATCGTGAGCACGGCACCTTGCATTGTCGTAAAATTAGCGGCCCCGGGGATGGCGCCTACTGGCGTGACGGTGTAGCCTAAGTGGCCCACGAGGGCGAGCACGGCAAATAGGTCATCCCACGAGAATTTGCGGCCTGAGCGCTTGGTTGCAATAAGACGGAGGGCGGTCGCTAAAATGGTCAGGGGGGTCGTGACAAGTGATAAGATGACGATCTGCCCTATTCCGGGTTCGGCGATGATATCGGCAAACGTGTATCCCATAGACCGCATAGTCTAGGAGCGACGATCCGGGTGAGCTGTGAAATAATCGGCACACAACTTAGACTACTTGCGACATCTCGCGTGGTAGGAAAGACTTCTATAATCGATGGCGTCACGCTTAGTTGAGATTTCGAGCCCAAGTACCGAAGGTAAAGAGGTAAGTTGTCGATGATGATCCGACTGGACCGTGAGCTTTTGGGAATGGGAACATGCGAAGTAAGGGAAAGGGGGGGGTTGCCGTGGCGTCGGGACGTGTCGTCTGAGGGCACCCTTGGTTCGTACCGCCAGGTGCCTGCATATGGTTAAATCCTTCGGGATAATTCCCAGATTACCTGTGTAGGTTAAGGAGCTCCGACCCTGACTGCATGTAACCTACCTAATTTACTCGCTCACCCCCAAACGAGATAGCTAACGCCGGGAGTCATCATACTCGGCACCTCATCGCTGTGAGCTACCTGTTGCTACGCCCGCTCGCCTCTGCGCTACGGCATGTTTGCGGAGAGCGGACAAGATGGGGGGAGAGGGACGAATATCCTTGGTTGCACCGCTTGTTGGGGTTCATCCCGTTGCAGCCACTTGCTTTACTTACAACCCCAACCGAAGTTGAGCGCAATTCTGCACGGATACACCTGCGACGCAAGACGCGGCACCAAGAAGTACGTGGAAGCTTCAATGGAGTCAATTTGACCTTCGGCAAAGGAGAGCTTCATACTCATTCCTATTGTGCATTACATTATTTTCTTCTCTTTCGATAATCTGATATGGTCATCAATCACCACACCGTTTGATGCTGTATCGATATTATCAGCCGACTGTATCTCTATGCCAATCAAACTCACTCATTAACAGACCGTTCGACTGGCGTCATACGGACCAAAAAGTCCGGCCGTTCCCAGAAAGTCATAAACTTGAAATCCTTGTCAAATGAGACATGATTATAGTTGGTTTCGATGTCAAATCGCCACAAAACCTTTGCAATGAACAAGCGGATAATCGCCGTGGCTATAGCTCCGCCAGGGCAGCCCCTCAAACCTTGACTAAAGGGCTTTGAAGCTTTCAAGTCGTCGTTCTTAAAAGATAAGTCGAATCTCGGGTCGTCATGTGATAACCAGCGTTCCGGACGAAATCTGAGTGGCTCGTGGAAAAAGCGCGGGCTTCTGGTTGCTGAAAAATAACTTATCTGGCAGATGACCTGGGCAACCGGTTGAAACGAAAGTCAGTGTTGAGTCCTATTTTCTGCGATGTAGGCGAGGTAGAACCTCCACTTGCGTCGAGCCTCTTACAGGACGGAGCAACTTACTCCTGGGGGAACATAATGCCCATCAACGACGGCACCGGGGCTTATTCGTGGTAATCCGTCGGTGGTTTCCGCATGAACTCGAAGACCTTCCAAAACACAAGCTTGGAGGTATCTCACGTTCTCGCCAGCGACGCTTCCGAGTGTGATTTCGGCGTCATCCAAGAAAGCAGCCCTGACTTCAGAAACCAGCGCTGCGTGGACTTCAGGCTCTTTGAGCAGGACAAGGATGATCGTGTAGAACTGATTAGCCAGAGGTTGCCAGCTCGCCAATAGTAACCGCCCTGCGACGTTCTGGATATGGTAAAGCTCTCTCTTTCCCAGTATAGGTTCATCGGAGGGAAGGACTTGCGCTACATAATCCAAGTGCTTCGTATTCCCTCGGCGGCTAATTCGCTCCTGGAAATCTTGAGAGGTTTTCTTAAGCAAAGTCGGGAGACTGAGCCAGACAGATAGTGGTATGGAGAGATAGACGAGAGGCGTGAGAATTACCCAGACGGCAAAGTTGAACTTCCTTGAAATCTAACTCAGGGTCAGAAAACGGTTGAGCTTGAGAGTCGACTTGAGAAAGTCAGAGTCCTTCACTTTAGGGTACGTGAGCATCAAAAATATCATAATGCTAAGTTTATAGACCTGCGCGTATATACTTACTGTCTCATACTTGACCCTCGTCCCGGCCATACGTCATCTTGGCGGAAAGATCAAGTGCCAGCCAGTCTGACCATTGCCGGAGTTCTATGTCTTTTCCCTGTAGCCGCTCCATCTTTTCTATAAACTGATTCATGTGTCTCTGAATCATGACTTCCTTCGCAATCAGGTTTTTATTGCTGAAAGCTGGAGCGAGTCGTTTCGCGATCTCGCGATGCCTGGCAGGATTTGGCTCGCTAGCAATTCCATTATCACCTGTGTCGAGAGCATCGTACCCAACCTGGACGAACGACTCTAGGTGATTCTCTTGCGCTAGGTATATGTCTGCTTGTAGCTAATTAGGTGGGCCACCCCGTTAAAGCAACGACACGGATGTCTGACCTTTGGCTGCCTGTGGTGTAATGAAAACGAGTTCGTTGGGGGCAATGCGGACAACGTCACCTGGTCTTCGGTCAGGGTCTCGATGATGATTGATAACGTTAACGTCAAAGTAGGGGATTACCATATCGTCTAAAAGTCTCCTCAATCATCCATGGGTACCGTCCGCTGATACTGCAAAATGGCTTTAGCCCGTAAAAGTACATAGGTGAGTAGATTGCGATAGGCCTTACCTATTAAGCGCCCACCAGATATTGGATACAGCAGCGATCTTCGGGCCTGGATATTTGGCAAGTGGATGAAACCTCAAGTTGTAAATGGCCTGGGCGATGAGCCCAACGATGGCGACAGCGGCAAGCTGCCTGGCAGGCAAGATATTTACCAGGCCCCAAAAATAACCACACTGAAGCATAGTGCCCGGTCGCATCAAGCAGCCGCGAAATGCAGAGAACGAATGAAAAGATGGCGATGACGACTCTCACGATCAAGCCTACCTGAATCACAATATAGCTGAGAGTTGGTGTTTGACCTGGTTTTTTGCGAATCGGAGCTCTGTGCGCATGATGCCCACTGAAATAAGGACTAAACGGCAGACAGACGTATGCAGGGGCAAGGTAACATGGGCCTCAAGACTTATTGGCGGCGTATGATCAAAAGGTGCATGAGCAACCTATATCGCAAAATATACACAGAATCCACTCTAATCATTGAAGCCTCAGAGATTGAAGTGAACGACACGTCTCTATCCAGGTATGTCGAATTGGAAGGCACACCATCTTCGTGATAGCACCATCGCCTGGTTAGGTAGTATACTGCCCCCACTATCCAGCCATCTCACTTTTCCCCAGCCTAATAAATAGGCCTCGCTGCGCACTGAGTGAACGCCTCAGAAATTCTGTCCTCAATTGTTCGATTGGCTTCAGTCAGACATCTTCGCCCCCAAGAGTCAATTATACAATAGCCCGACCTAATAAATGCATTGGGAACGGATGCCCGCCTACTCGTCTGCGCCGACTCCAATGTAAGCACTTTGACAGGCGGTGGCGCCGCCCAGTTAAGACCGGATTAGCCATTCTGGGTAACTTTCGCCAATTGACAAGATGTACCTTAGGTACCTATAGGTATGCAATACGCGATAATAACACACTTATTCCTAATGGGATAGCATAACAATACCTCTAGATATGTACATGCAATTTGATCACGCATTGAATATTCTGCCACTCGTTGTGTTGGTGCTTGACACAAGGAAAAACCTGATAACCATAGCCCTTATCTGTCTAGAACCGTTTCGACGATTGTCACTGTTCTTTCATCTGGATGGTTTCATGATAGCTCCGTCTACTTCTAAGCTATTACTATCATTATTATGCCTTCATTCACCCATTCCAAAGCGCTGACAATGGCGTCCTCATTTCTAGATAGCTTAACACTGCGGCAGTGACTCCTTTTTGCCAGTGGCATCGTAAGAATCTCCATACCTTTGAATCTACGACGGCCGTTATAGCCACTCACAAGGATGTGTAGCTTCTGTTCCGAATAGTCCTCCTTGCAATATACAATACTTCCTTTCATCCTTTGGCCAAGTATCCTGGACCAAAGCTTGCGTCTTTGACAGACACATGGACAGCTTCACTAGTGAGTCGGCAACTCACAAAAGGGCACTTGAGTATAAAGCTCAAAAATGTCTGTTAGCTCCTCGGGGAAATGGCCCTGGGTGGTCGAGCGGGCTATCAAGAAATATGGTAAAATAGCATTTCATGATGCACCTTCTCGTCTCTCATATCTTCCGAATCATACCACCATGTAACAGGGCCAGGCAACTAAATTTCCATCCAGGTGACATAGTTCGCATTGGGCCAAATTCATTGGTTCTCCTGGAGCCACAAGCGGCAATCGGTAGCTTCGAAAAAGCCTCTATTCATCCAATAACGACACTGTAGCTAATCTTGAAACTAGATGTCCATGGCGCGAAAAGAGATCTGGACGATACATTCATTGAGACACCTTCTATGGATGGTCTGGGAGACGAAGATGACGGAGCGGTATCTGCGGCGGCGCGCATAATGCCTCGACAATAATCGCGGGTCGCGTTATTCAAGGGCTGGGATCCGGGGAAATCACCTTACTCGGTGGTGCGTTCTCCTGTTAAGGACTATCATGTCCAGTCCGACTAGGTTTCATTGATCAGCTAGCCTTGCTGACCAAGTCATATCATAGACATAATCATGTCTGACCTCGTCCCCCTTCGCTACCGCGGTAACTACCTCGCTGCTATTATGTCCGTCTTTGGCATCGCCTTGATACTCGGCCCCTTTCTCGGCGGCTCCATTATCGCTACGACCACATGGCGCTGGATCTTCTACCTCAACTTTCCCATTGGCGGCGCCGCTCTAATACACTTATTTATCTTCCTCCACGTGAACTACGAAGACGATGCACCACTATTTCAGAAGCTGAAGCGCATTGATCTTCTGGGCAATATCGAACTGATCGCATCGGTGGTCTCGGCGTTGTTCGCCCTCGCATATGCCGGCTCAACCTATACTTGGGCTTCGTATCATATTCTTGTACCCCTGATCCTGGGGGGTTTCGGCCTCATTCTCTTCAGTTTTACCCAACGTGGCCGATTCGCGGCGTCGGAACCAGTGATACCCCAGCGTCTCTTCCACCACAGGACTTCCGTGATAATCGCTGTCAACACTTTTCATCAATTCCGCGATAACCTACCGGTGCCTGCTCTTTCTTGTGAGTCTCTAGGTGTACTTTTCCAAGATACTCGGGGACAGTTTATACGCTTACATGAACGCTGAATAGCCTGTCTTCTTCTAAGCTGTAAAACTGTACGGGCCGTAATACTCTGGAGTCGCCCTACTTTCCTCCTTGGTTGTTACAATTCCCGGCTCAGCCCTGGCCGCTATCTCAATCAGTCGCTGGGGTCGTTATAAGCCCATCCATGTCATTGGATACGGCATATTCGTTATCGGCATCGGGTTGTTAACCCTTCAGAACCCAGACACGACCGTGGCGCAATGGACGAGTTACCTGAGCATCGCCGTCTTAGGTGGTGGCGTGCTCATTAACTCGCAGTTGCCCGCTTTCCAGAGCCCCGTAGATGAGAGCGACTAGGCAGCGGCATCGGCAACGTGGGGTTTCAAACGCAGTCTCGGCTTTGTCTTTGACGGTCTTTAACAATCGCATTTATGAGCTCAAAGAGACAATAACAGATCCAGTGGCGGTGCAGGCATTGATGCAGCTGGGGTCGTATGGCTCGGCGTCTGCTTCTTTCGTACGCCAACACCCCCCCTGCCACGCAAGAGCAGCTGCGGCATGTGTTCTCCCAGAGTTGTAAATGCGTCTTCCAGGTCGCCCTTGCGCTTTGTGGGCTAGGCTTCGTGTTGTCTCTGTTTGGAGACGAAATTGTGCTGCGGAAAAAGCTAAAGACTAAATATGGGTTGAAAATTAAATATGAGAGTGATGAAACGACTCGTGCTGAAACTGCGATTTGGAGCCTGAACCAGTACCGGAGGAAAAAGCTGCAGAGTTGACTGCTTCTGGCTTTGGTTTGTATATTCCTATCCTTTGAACCAGCTCATGAGAGAAGTGTGATCGCCAGTCTCCGTAGTACTTCGGCTGGAACAGGAGTGGTCTATAGTGGATATCATTTAGGCATATAACAAGTTAATAAGAGAATTCAATCTGTGTCACCATATGAACTTGGAAGACGAAGTACTACGAGATCAACCAGCACGCAGGCTGAGCTAGCACTAAGATTGTCCGGGGGGTCGTGTGCCAACACGAATGGACAGCTTTGCCACGAAACCCGGGGCTGGATTACCAGGATAGGACAGGTGCATTCACTCACTCTCGGAGTATACCTAGTGTTACTTAGCTACCTATAAGCGTCAGTCTCCACCCCATCGCCATGAAGCTGTAACGAGTGTTGAAATTTGACTGCCTAGAAGCTATTTCAAACCCCAGAACATAGCATTCACACCATGTCCAGCCCTCTCGTAAGTCCCTCCTCTCTCTCACAACTTTCTCTTCCCCTTCCTTCCCCTTTCCCGATAAAATTAAAACTCAACCATCATCCAACAACAACACGAAAATTAACTCACCCATTAACCCAACACACAGACCTATCGCCAGGAACCATCGTCGGTATAGCAATAGGATCCGTCGTTGTCGCCACAGCAGCACTCTTAACCCTGGGCTGGTTTATCATGTATCATCATCCCCGGACCTTGCGCAAGGACACGGACTTGACCATTCACGACGGCGGGGACGAAGAAGTTTAAGTCTAAGGTTAACTACGCACCGAGTTGGCCGGTGCGCAAGCATCATTCCACCAAAGAATCAGAGGACTGGGCTTGAGTTGAGTTGAAGGTTGCTGCCACGAGACGAGCCACGACACCGACGATGAGAAACTATGGAAAGAAATAGCGGTAAAAAACGAAAAAGAGGAAAAACAGAAACAAGAACAAGAACAAGAGCTTTTTATTACGAGCAGGTGATAGCGGATAGCAAAGTTCAACTTCCATATGGGCAAAGGGACATTTTCGCAAGATTAGCCAACGTGACTAGAATATCTGGATATGGCTCCACGGTCGAGCTTGGTCACAGTAACAGAACGACAGAAGGAGTGGTAGGCCAGTTAAGCTTTAGTTCACCGCTCTCCTCTGATATACATAGTAGCAAAACACTCGTTAGTCATCTGATAGACGACTGATTCTTCCTTTTTTCCCCCCAAGTCCGCAGGAGTATGTATAGGGTTTATTTTACTTCGTAGAGTCTCAGAGTATAGTGCATCTATGTTTGGAGTTCGGGCATCATTGCAACTGTGTTAGAGTTCTGGTGCTGTGGGTCGTGATGGATGGACGATCGTGGAAAGGCACTATAACTCTCCATATGTCTTTTCTTAAGTCGGAGGGCTTCCTGATACATGATTAAACAATATTGAAGTAGCGGAGTTTTGCCTGATCAGTATCAACATCTCTCTATTTAAAGAAATCAAGATTCATCATAACTTTGCAATTCCACAGTCTATTCTCATGCATATAGAAGTTTGCCCCAGATTCTATGTCCATTCATTGCCGCCTCTGATGCTGTACCCGTGTCTATCTATTTCCCTCTCTTCCCCACTTGTCCCTTTTCATGCGCCGTACGCCTTTTTGATTGAACTCAGTATGTTCATGCAGACAGGGCATTAAATTATACACTTTCACCTTAGTTAATCCAGCTCTATACGGACTGAAGTAGCATCATCCTCGTTCATTGACAGTCCATCGCCTCTTGTGAGTCGTGTGATCCCGGAGTCTCTCAGCCTCTTCCGGAGGCATCGGTGCGCCCCACAATCCGCCGTTGCCCGTGCCTGCCCATAGATGAGGCGTTGAGTCCTCGTCGAAGTAGTCGTCTTCTTCGTCGTGATCATCGTGATTATTTGAAACTGGATGGGTTTTGCCTCGGACTGGAGGTTCGGTCATGGATACATCTTTTTTCGTTTCCGAGTTTGGTTGTTCTAGGGCCGTTATTACTTCTTTAACATGCTGCTTTGACGTAATATCACTTGTCTGTATGTTTGGTCTTCCATGATTGGGATTTACCACCATGGGTGACTCGACAGCGACAACTTGGGCCTCATCTTTTGCCTTCAGAGTCCAAAGCCCAGCTGATCCAGAGCGACTAGAACGGGTAGCAGTAGAAAAACTAGTCATCTCGCTCCCAACTGTGTCACTAGCTTGATTCGGAGTGAAAAGGGACGGACACGGTGTCTGTGCCGGCTCCGAGGTTGGGGACAGTCCCGAGGATCGTTTCAGACCACCCAGGGAGCCATCGGCCGAATTACTCCGATTTCCGTTAGAAGGTGCTCCATACTGAGCACCGAAGTTGATGTCCTTGAGCGCGTTGAAACGGCTTCGAGGGTTGGTTCCAGCCAGGGAAACCGAACGACCGGGTGTCGGGGTGGATGAGCCAGATTGCAAGTGTTCAGTATTGGCTACAAGTTTCATTTCGTACATCTCAGGCAGAGATGCTCTTGTCTTCAGCCGAGCGGCATCGAGGGAAGAGAAAGATTTCTCGCGGGTGAAAGTGTATTTGGTGTAGTCGAAGTCGGGCCGCCTCTTGGCCATGGTCAATGAAGACATGCCTACGTCAGACAAGACTGGTTCCTGTGTTATAGCGCCGATCAGGGCGTTGCAGCCGGCGCCGTGGGAAACGAGGATCACAACGTCTTCGACATCTGCGTCACCATCGTGAGGGGTCTGGGCAGTGTGGGGACCATCGTAATGTCTGGACACGAGCTCCCCGGGATTTTCGGTTGAAGCGTACCAATCCACCATCCGCTTCAATCCCTTTCGAAACCGCTGATGCATAGATGGCCATTCCTCGGGTAATTGGCCGCCGTCTCCCCATCCCATAGTGTCGCGCGACGAGTCCCAATGCAGATCTACCTTGACGCAGGCGTCACGAGCATGAACAACATAGCCCTTCGGTATGGGCTCGGATGAAGAGAGCGCATAAGACGGCACAGGCGATATGTAAGCTGGTCTGGACTGGTGTTGAACTGTCATGGACCGGCTTGCTCTTGTGGCGGTAGAGTCCCTGGTTTCACCATTGTTGACGGGTAGGTTATTTGCTAAACTGGACAATCTCTCAAGAGCGGATGCAGCAGGAGAGGCAGCGCTCCATAGCTGGTTCGACGTGGCAGAGTGGATGCGCGCGTGTGTATGGTGGTGATTCTGATACTCTTGGTAGTTCTCGTGGCGCAGCAGTTCGGCCTTGGCGGTGGCCAGCATGAGAGCAGACTCGGGAGGCGGGGTGATGTGGGCGAAATAGGAGGGGTCGAGCCATTCACCAAGAAAAGCATCGAGTCTTAGAAGGGATTTGTTGGCATGATATTCGGAGTGGGTGGCCAGGCCGGCGCCGATGGAGATAGAGGTCTGCACGCAGCGGAGGAAGGGAGAGCTGTGGATGATTATTCGGAAGCGCCGGGGTTTTCTCGTAATGGGATCTGTTGACTGGCCTCGCAATATGGAATCTATGCGGGCGCCTACAGCTCTGGATTGTAGCCAGCCACCGTATGTGAGAGGCGGGTCATAAGGCGTGGGTGAGGTTAGGTGCCATTGTCGGTCGGCAGCATCCAGACGCTTTCCATGTCTGGGCGGAAAGGATCAGCAAGTGATATCTTGAAAACAGAGAATTGCGGGACGTTTATATTTATTTACCTGACTACAAATATGAAGGCGGGAGGATGTCCCATAGCAAAGAAAGCCCCAAGCTACTAGAGTCGTTGACTCGTTGGTAAGGCAGGAGGGGAAGGTTGTGAGGTGGAGGTGTTTATGAGCGAAGCAAGTTCTGGGACCGTCGACGACACAATGACAGGTAGATTTGTTGGAGTTGAACCGACTCTAGACGCTTACGGCTAGCGACTGTGGACAGGGATGGACCATGGGTATTGCCGAATCTGTGTTGCGGCGACCGTGATCTGACAGCTCTGTTTCTGTTTCTGCACTGCTTAGTAAATCCCAGGTACTCAAGGTTTGTATGTATAACATTATGTATTTAAAACCTGACTGCATATACATGTATCCTCGTCTATCACCAGATGAGTCGGGATCCTATGAATCATGAATGCCGCCGCACCTCAAGCAACCAATGAGTTTCATTGATCGTTTCATGAGTTGATCGGTATTGAAAAAGAGGGAAAATATTGGACGATGGATGATCAGACTGTACTCGGTTGGGCCCGTTTTTGTGGGGGAGGCTTGGAGAAAACGGTCCAGGGTCCTTCCTGATGGGGACTGCTTCAGATCACGGCATGGGGACCTTACACAGTAACAGGGAGCTGGAATGCGGCATTCACGGGGGGTACCTGATCTAAAGTTAGGTACCAGACAATTGTATACCATGACTAAGGTGAGTACATGTACATATATACATACATAATTCAATGTTTCTATTGTGCAGTGTTGATTTCTGAATAGCTTGTATCTGTGTATTAATTCAAAAGACTCAACTCAACTCAACTCAAATTTTTCAAGCATAAGTAATGTACCTAGTAGATCCGATAAAAAATGTTGCCGAACCAAGAGCTATCTCAATCTCAATCTGCCCGAGAGTACAGATGAACTTACCATTGGATCCACTATAACTCAGCTCGCCCCACTGTAACTGCCTTGAAGGGAAATTTCGCCCAAGGCAGTGCCAGCTGGCGAGGTGTGCTGAATATGTGCTGTAGGGCCTG
>MU389005.1:0-46967 GCA_022578795.1 Xylariaceae sp. FL0255 | reverse complement strand
TATAAATAATAATATTAATTATTTAATAATTATATATTTTATTATTATATTATTAATATTAAAAATTATAAAATATTTATTTAAATAGATATTTTTAAAATAAATCGATTAATATAATTTAAAATTATTAATTCTATTTATATATATTTAGGTTAATTTAAATTTTTTTTACCTTTAAATATATATAAATTTAAATTTTTTAAATATTAATTTTAATAATAGATAGATATATTTTTAAAATTTTTAATAATATAATTTTTTTTTTTAAAAAATATAAATATAAATTTAAAAATTTACTTTCCGATTTATATTTTTTAAAATATAAATAGTAAATTATTTTTAAATAATATTAAATATTTATTATATAATATTAAAAAATTTTAAAATATAAATAAAATTTAATAGTTTAAATTTTTTTTAAAAGTTTTTTTAATTAAAAAGTTATAGTTTTAATTTATTATTTTATAATATTAGATATTATATTATAATAAATTTTAAATTATTTCGAAATATTTTTTTTATTATACCTTTTATTTATTATTAATACGATCGTTGTATAAATTTGCAAAAAAAAGCTATTTTTTTTTCTTGCCTTTCGGCTACAAGTAATTGCTTAATTTTTTACGTAGAATTACAGGCATTGTTGAGAAAATGAGGTTAGAAGAAAGAAGGTGGTTTGGAGAAGTTTTAAAATTAAAACGCGTCGCGGGTCGCGTTGTGGGGTCTGCATAAAGGTTTTTGAGGGGTGATTTTATGATATAGACATAAAAGGTCCATTGGTTAGAAGCCAGATGTGTATAGAGTCCGGGAGTGGCGGTAAATAGCTGTGGTCACAGGTTATGGCTTTTAGAGCTTGGTGTTTTGTTGGAGGGCCTCTGACGTGAGATCACCTCTCGCTGTAAGCTTGGCATGGGGAGAAGGCTTCGGTATCACGATGTTGTAGTCTTTCTTATTGATCATCCGGACAAAATCTTGATATGTAATCCGACTTAAAAAAAAAAAAGAAAAAAAAATTACATTATTTGTCAATATGAATCATCTCCTGCTCTGCGAGCCGAGCCTCTCCATTCTGTATGGATAACCCAATACAAACAAGATCTCCGT
This sequence comes from Xylariaceae sp. FL0255, assembly GCA_022578795.1. Classification (NCBI taxonomy): domain Eukaryota; kingdom Fungi; phylum Ascomycota; class Sordariomycetes; order Xylariales; family Xylariaceae; species Xylariaceae sp. FL0255. The sequence continues at coordinate 45,863 of MU389005.1, read as the reverse complement.
CCAAATAGGTATAGCCCGATCATCCCATAAGTATAGAACGGGTTTGTGCTGTTGGTTTATGTAGTTCCAAATTTCAATTGCCGGGGACCTAGCCATTCAGATCACAAGGGCCCAGCCCAGCCTATTTTCAGCAGCACCATTTCGGTCTGGGGCCAAAGCACTGTGACATCAGACCAGGGCGCCGATCTGTATTTCGCATGCGCGCGGTTGCAATAGGAACTGTCATAGTGAAATAAGGAGGAAATTTTGTATCTGCAGATGGATTGTCGCAGCCGACTGCTACCCATTTTCTATTCTTTATCCTCCAACCTGAAGAAATAAAGTTTCTACTCCTATAGAAACATCGCTTGTCCCTTGTTGGATTTATACTATTTTCATATTTCTTCCTTAGTTGCAGTCTTGTTCATCTTTACGAACTTGCAACAAGGCTGCAGCTTACCCACTACTACATCAACTGGAACCAAAAGGGTAAAGGAAACAGACGCGACGCGAGTCACGAACAGACACTTTTCACAGGGCGATGGTTTAATTTGATACGTACCTTCAGATATGGAGAACCAGAACCGCGACGCGCCGCCGTCACCGCCCCGGAGATCATCCGAGAGCAACCCGGCGCGGTCCTCCCCGGCTCTCCCACTCGAGACGCCCATCCGGCCACCACAACCGCCGGAAGTATCATCCTCTTCAGCAGCCCAGACTTCTTCAGTCAGCGACGACCCACACGACTCTACCTCTGAAGACGACGAAGAAAATGAAAAGCAACACCGCCAACAACCCTCGGCCCCGTCCTCCTACCTCCTCACATGGACGGACACAGAAATGTCCCGCACGCGTCTAACCAGCGCCTCCCAGCTATCAGCGCTGATAACCTCCGACGGGGCGTCCAAAAGCCACTTATTCGTGCTGCACGGCTTACCCGTCGACTTCCTACAAGTCTTGCGCGACCAAGTCGGCGTCGACGACCGCTTTCTCGCGGCCCATGTCGGGCGCAGAGTTAATGGCAATGCGCGGTTCGCGAGGAAGAGTCGGATGAAGACGGGTGATGATTATGCGCATTTCGATTATCCTGAGCTCGTGCGGCCGAGCGATGCTACGCCTATCAGGGCCCGGGGAGAACGAGAGAAGACCGGGAAGGAGTGGACACCGCCTGATCTGGTTGGTGAGCCGCCGGCGCATTTGATCTCCGAGGATGGGGACGCTGTTGTGCTTTGTCGGGCTTCGACTTGGCTTTGTGACAAGGCTCGGAGTGGGTTCACCTTATTATACCCTTTTTACTAGGCAACTCGTGTATCTACAGAACAGCTGACACATCTCCCCATAGTCCTATTTCTAGATCGTCCAACGTGGGCGAGCCCCAGCTCCGGGGTCGCAAGAGGCCGGTACAAAACGAACGCAGTACAATCTATTCCAGACGAGAACGGCATTTCAAGTCTCACCGTTACATACGACGCAGATGGCAACGCCGTCGCACTCGGGGACGAGATACCGAGTCTTGAGACCCTGCTGTACGAGAATCTTCGCGATCAGTGGTACGACTGCGGCGATTTGGGAGACTTTCTAGAGGATATGATCATTCATCAGTGGACGCAATTCTTCGAAGAAGAGTTCGGCGGCATCGATGATGACCCAACCCAAGCATGCACTAGTAGTACGGGACAGAGTTTATTCGGGCTGTACTGGCGGACCCAAAATTGTCTAGAGCGTAACTTAGACGTCGCTCGGCAGCGGGACAGGACAAAAGCTCTAAGGAGGGCTCTTCGACCTGACACGGTACCCGGGTCAAAATTGGGCATTGTATCGACGACGGTACCTGAATGGGAGGCTCTGGTTGAGCGGATGGGTCGACGTGTACAAATGCTGCGACTCCTCGGAGGCCAGCAGCAGAATGGAAACGGAAATGGGAGCGGCGGTGATGGTGGTGGCGACAACCCGAATTTCTATAACAACGCAACAGACTCGTCCTCTTCTTCAGACGAGCACCAACGCAGTCTCGACCGCGTGACATACCTTGGCGGCGTCGCACTACCGTTCACCGTCGTCTCCGGTATCCTGAGCATGAGCGACCCGTTCAACGCCGGCGGCTCCATGTTCTACGTTTTCTGGGTCGTCACAATACCCATCATCCTCATCACCTTGCTCGTGATCTATGCCGACAAACTACGTAACGTCGAAGTCTGGATTGAGGAGCAGGCGTCAGAAGGAGCAGACGCAGACGGGCAGGAGGGTGGCTCTTCTACTGCTGTGGGCAATGGGGATGAGAAGTTACCTAACGGCAACAGACCGGGTAGTAGGAGACACAATGTCAAGAAACCCGGAACACCAACCACACCGCAACTCGAGCAAGGCATACCGTACAGCTACTCCGAGCCTATGCCCGAGCTCGTGCATGGTGGCACATCCAATAGCCCCGGCACAGCGACCCCGGGAAATAGAGTGGCGGAAGCGATGTCGTTGCCGCTACCAGAAGAAGATGATTATTCCGACTACGGTGACGAGCCGGATACTTTTGTCGAGAGGCGGTGGCGTCCAGGTTCTAGGAAGACTGGTGCCTCTGGTGGCAAGACAAAGTGGCAGAAGGAGCAGCTGGGTTGGATGGGTGCTTGCGCTACGCTGTTTAACGTGTATAAGCTTAAGAAGGGAGCGCCTCCTGGTTGGTCTCCGCCTTCCGGTACTCGTCGTGGACCCGGGGGGCCCGGAACTCTAGGAAGAGCCCCGAGACGGGTTCGGACAGGATAATTCCTACCTGAGTACTCACTCGGGAGCCATCTCGGCCTTGAAAGTTGTTGTGGTATCTATCGCCATCCACACGTCGACCTTCCCTCCATCTTGAGGTGCACGTTATGAACGTGATAGAGAGGAGCCTCATGTCTCTGCGCTCAGGGTTTTGGATATGCTCAAGCTCATTTGCTGATGAAGTCTGTTCGTTCTATGGGTTGTTCTATATTTCGATGTAATAAAATACCCCAAGCAGCGGCTGTCAAAGGTACAGAAGAGAATAAGATAGGCAGTTTTTCTGGTCAATAAGTGAACAACATTAATGCCAACTTATGCAAGTCTATATGCACCTCAAAGCAAACTCAAGGGATCTGATTCTAATTTTGTACGCAGCAGTCTGCATCCTTGTGAATTCCTAAAGACTTTATTCCCATCTAGCTGTTTTGTGCTCGCCTCCCAATTCCTCGTTCTTCGTCCATGTCTATCGGCATGCCCTACCTCAATAAATGTAGACAAAAGTGCGACTCGGGTTGCTCGACGTATCTTTCCCGCAATTAGGGCCAATGCGGCAGATTTCCTCCTCTGGTGTTAGACATTCGTACCGGTCCGTCAGCTGATGATTCCAGCGTTCAACGCAACTCCAACCAAACATCATCCGGCAGTAGATATACTGCTCGACCCTTCTTTACGCATATCATCATGGGCAGCAAGCCGTGCCTGTCATTGTTCCTTGCTAAGAAAATGCAATCCTTTTGTGTGTCTGTGAGCAGCTCGCTCCAGTTTTCCACCTTGACTAACGGGAGTTCCTCGTGCTGATATGTGGTCCTCTGCGATCTTGTGCACGCAATCGGAGAATGACTGGCGTGTGGCTTATTGCTGGGGGAATCAGATGCGCTTTCTGCAGCTTGCAGGCTTTGAATATGCTGACAGATCATCGTGGACGATCATCTAGCTCTCAGAAAGTCAAGGTCAGCGATCCATTCATATCTCGCATATAGCTGGACCGCGCTTTCAAGGAAACACAGTTCTTTGTCTCGGCATCCACTAGGACCAGTATCGACCTCTTGCGTGTAGCCCGTGAACCTGAGATGCAAAATACTGTCTGCAAAAGAGTCTCTTGCTTGCCCATCCCTTGTATTGAAGTTGATCAAATGCCACCGCTCGATTTCCAATATCATCAATTCGGGCTCGATTGGCCAAACAAGAAGGATTATCCCCGGTTTATCTACATTTCCCATGATATGCCTTATTCTGGGCTTGTCCTCTATGGTGATCAAATCGTCGATTAGCGATGCATCAGTAAAAGAGAGCTGCCTCTAGATATCGCAATAACGTCGCAAAGCTCACTTGGGGCCATAGCAAACGAGTTCTCGAAGAGAAGTGCACATGAAAAAGATTCTGCTGTGGTTGTGTATTTCGACTCCAGAAGTCTCAGCCGCTGTCTCCAAGAAAACTTGGTTTGAGATAGCACGTCTCCCAGTGGAAAACATGCCGGTTTGTCATTACAACAAACTCCCACTTTTCTCAACAATGTCCTGGGTGCCTCTCCACACTAAACTGTACGAGCTCGTGCAAGAACTCGGCCCAACCATCAACTTGGCAGAGTCACACAACTTCTCATGACCAGTGAGCAAAAGAAGTTCGGTCCTCCACTCCACGGTCGCTCGACCAGTAATTTCGACATTAGAGGCATCAAATCTAAGGAAGAAGAAACTCTGATCCGTCATATCATGTAGTCTGACAACTAATCAGCCCGATCATGAGTCAAGGCAGCTGACAACTAATCATTCTCGCCAGATGAGGACAGAGATGGAGATCGTCTCCTCCTCGTGGTCGAAGACTTGGACGCCGACTCGTTGCGCTTTGAGCTAGGGTGGCCAGGTTGACGCTCCGATGCACGTGTGCGGCTTGGGGGCGTATCCTCGATGCCGCAAAGCAGTTTTCGGTACTTCAGTCGGGTGCTTTGAAAGGTCTATATCAAGAATCATTAGAGTCTCAAAGCTTGGAAGTAGAAATAGAGGAAATGATTCGCACTCACTTCATCATCCCGGACTGCTGCCATCATCAGAAGATCGGGATCGTGCAGGATAGTACGCGCGATGCGGCGGCGCTCCACGGAAACGAAAGTCTCATTATTCATCACCGGACTATAGTGGAAAGTTAATCAACACAGATACCTTTGAAAATCTCCGCCCGCTTGCGAGTTGACATCCAAGCGATGAGCAAAGGCGGAACGTAAAGAAGTAAATAAAAAAGAATATGATAAATCAGAAAGAATACTGACTCTTTATTCTCACGAGGCTTCTGCCGAGTAGGACCGATCTTTGCCGTCTGGCTGTCACGTCCCATATCGATTCCAGCTGATCCGGCAGCGTTCGTTTCCTCGTCGGGGGGCGCCCAATCCCCTCCCTCATGCACTAAGGACGTTTGATGTTTTCCGAATCCGATTCTCTGGCGAACGGCATTAGGCTTGACCTCATCTTGCCCAACGTCAGGCCTAAGGTCGACGTTGCTCATTCTGGCGGCGGCGTTTGTCAACTCGCCTATGCTTCACTCTTCATGGAGAGAGGTGGGTAATACACATGCCTAGATGTCTGGTAAGAAAGCTTCCGGATGTATTGATCCAATAGTAACCGTGTTGGTATTACTAATTGGTTGTGTTGGTGTACGATCTAAGTTCCTAAAACTGAGGTGCGAGGTTGAAGGTAAGAGGAGGGGCACACATTGGGACAGTGCATCGGAAGCAATGGAAGCTCAAAATCTAAGGAAACAACAAAGTCCACTGCAATAAAATTTCAGAAACTCATTCACCAACTTGCAAGAATTATACACATCTCGATTCAAGATAAAATATTTCATTGTTTTTACAATATGTGATCGAAAACATTTGTGAAGTGCCTTGAAAAGTTCCAGGACCGCAGTGTCCGGGCTGTCCATCGCATAATTAACAAACTATTGTCAGCTTTCCAGTCGGAACATCTTTCCCAACAACAATTCAATAAATCAAAAGGAAAACGAAATAAAAGTGGAAAGTTATTCAATATTCTGTTTCGAGTGCTAGATTGCATAAATGAGAAAGGCAGTAAGTATTCGCCTCGTCTGTACGGAGAGATAAGACCATACCATTTATGTGCACCAATGAACTATCTACGAAGTAGGAAGTAGGGAAGTATTCGGTAGGGGGACGTTCTGACGATAGGCCAATACACCCGCACCAATACCGGCACAGAAGCCGGATGCATCTTCCCCCGAAGCTGTCCACCCGCTCCCGGGATTTCCATAGGTTCGGACCGGGAACTGTATGCATGCCCGACATCGCGGGAAGAAAGAAAGCGAGAATATGGACATATATTTTGTAAAAGATGTTGAAGAGATACATGTACTCTCTTTGTAGCACCCAATTAAACAACAAATAGAAAGTGAAAGAGAAATCAAATATTGATCAGACTCCTTACCGTTTCACTACACCACCATGACCACTTTCACCAAGATCCATGGGGATGAGACCCCGCTCATAGAAGTCGATGCCGCGAAGCGTCTTTCCAAGATAGATCCCATGATCTACGGTGGTTTCACAGAGTAAGTCGGCTCGAACAAACTCGTCTGGGCCGAACCGGCGACATCCCTTTAGCCTTAGAATATTTACCAAAACTCTCAAAAATATTTAGACATATGGGCCGCTGCATATACGGAGGAATATATGACCCAGGGAACTCCCTATCTGATACCAACGGCTTCCGAAAAGACGTGATAGCCGCACTCCGCGAGCTCTCCGTCCCTGTCATTCGATACCCTGGCGGGAATTTCACCGCAACTTACCATTGGCAAGACGGGATCGGACCGCGTGAAAACCGGCCGTCAAGACCCGAGTTAGCCTGGCTCGGCGTCGAGACAAACCACTTCGGCACGGACGAGTTCATGCTCTGGCTCGAGGAACTCTCCTCCTCCTCTTCCCCAGGGAACCGAGTAGAGCCTTACATCTGCCTCAACATGGGCACAGGCACGCTCGACGAAGCCCTAGCCTGGGTCGAATACTGCAACGGAACGCAAAACACCCACTACGCTAACCTACGTCGCTCAAACGGCCACGAAGCACCCTACAACGTGAAATACTGGGCCTTAGGAAACGAGATCTGGGGGCCCTGGCAAGTCGAGCAGATGAGCGCAACAGACTACGCCAAGAAAGCCACGCAATGGGCGAAAGCATTGCGTCTGCTTGACCCGAATATCGTCCTCGTGCTCTGTGGCCAGGATGGGAACGCGACTTGGGATTTTGAGGTCCTGCAGGCTTGTGTCCACCTTGTCGATATGCATAGTATCCATATGTACACTGCGCCGCAGGGACATGCGCCGCCGCCGAATTCGTTCCCTACGGATTGGCATCTGAAGAACGCGACAAACCCCCTTCCTGCTCCTTCAACATCCTCTTTCCCCTCTTCTATCTCCCAACAACACCTCAAAAACGTAACCGCCCCTCTCTCAGCCGAAACCTCCATTAAAATAACCTCCTCGCTAATCTCCCTCTCCCGCATCACAAACGGCGTCCCGGCCTCCAAACCCCCCACAAAGATCTGCTTCGACGAATGGAACGTCTGGGACCCGTTGCGCGCACCAGGCGATCTCGGTGCCGAAGAGACATACACCCTCTCGGACAGTCTCGCAGTCGCCGTCTGGCTGAACGTCTTCGTCCGCCAATCGGCCTACATGGGCATGGCGTGTCTCGCGCAGTCCGTCAACGTGATATCAACTTTAATGACGACCCCCAACGGCATAGTCAAGCAAGCAACCTGGTACCCGCTCCTGCTCTTCACGCGGTACATGCGCGGAACCGCCATCGCGACGCACGTCCGATCCGGGGTCTACTCCGGTCCGACGCAGCCCGCTTGGCTGGAGGGCTCGTTGAAGGCGGAGCGGGATGGGGGTGGCGCGCCTTGGTTGGATGTCAGTGCTGCTGTCGACGAGAAGGGATATGTGAGTCTTTCTGTGGTGAATATTAGTGATGCGGAGGACTTCGAGACTGAGATCAAGGGCGTGGAGAGCGGACGGGAAGTTGCTGTCTATACCGTGACGGCTGCGGGGCTGACTGCAACAAATACAGAGGCAAATGAGGAAGTCGGTCTTCATGAGGGTAATTGGAGTGGCGAGGGCGTGTATCGTTTTCCTAAACATTCATTTACCATGTTGAGGTGGAAGTCTCGGTAGTAATGGGTGTCGTTTCTTCACGTGTGTCTATACTGGCAGTCATAAGTCTCCAAGTAAGCAGTCCATACTTTTACATATCTCATCAGTTTTCTCCACGGGACTTTCTGCAAAATTGGCAACTTCTCTATTTCTTCTTTTATCCTTGGTTCTGTCGTGCCTGTGAAAAAGCAAGTGGTAGTAGTTATACAAATAAAACTCCGCCGTGACTTGTGTATCATCACCTAATGATGAAGCTCTACCTGCTTCTTCTGCAATGTTGTACAACCAGAGGCCTCCCATTGCTCCGTAGCCAAGCAGGCAATGTTTTATTATGGTAGGACATAAGGAATATCGTTTCCTCGTCTCGTCATAATAGGTTGGATGTCATTATGGCACCAACCCAGCGACGCCATCCATCTTCAAGCTTCGTGTACGTCGTCGGCGATACCCGCCGTCCCGAGATACATTATTTTATGACCGCATTGAATACCAAGCATATGATCGGATATAGAAGTCACGTGCTATCGTTCTGAAAATCATCAAGCATGCGATCTGCTGGAAAGAAAGCCAGTATGTGTATGCTTATGAGCGCTCCCGCTCCTTCGATCATTCGTTGTGGTGTAAACATATGTGTGTGATAGAGCCAGTATAAATGTACAGACAAAGACCATATTCTGGTCAATGGACGCTGGGTGCCGACTTTCGGAGACTAGTGGTATTGTGCACTCATCGATGAAGCAAGTGATTTGTTAAATTACCCGAGGGTAATGTTTATCATCGCTTCATCGAAAGTTAATCACCGCGAGCTACATCATGTTAGCAATTGTCCAAAGACATGTCTTACTTGACAACTTACTCTGCTATTCACACCATAAGCTAATTTGTGGCCTGTAGAATCCCAGCACAGGCAGTGTTCATCTTCCTCATCAGACTCGGTACTCATCCGTGGGCTTAGCCAACCGGGATGAGGTAGACGGCTCCAGCTTGCTCGAGGCATACTATGTTCGCCGACCTTCCAGATAAGGATCTTCTCGCTCGTTGCTCCAGCAATAAAGGCACCATCGGGTGTGAATGCCAGAGCGACAATAGCCGGACCCATGTCCATGGAGTATACTGGTTTGCTTTGATCCGATTTGGCGTCCCATATTTTGATAGCTCCATCCTCACCTCCCGAGGCCAGCAGTCGTATGCTGTCATTTACTGCTGGTTGCACCGATGGCAAGGGTTGCCAGGAAAGTGCTGTTACAGCATCACAATGTGCCTCAATCTCTCGTCTCTTTCCCGAATTATCCCATATCTAGTAATTTTCAATGGTCAGTCAAACTTCTAAGTGCAAAGAAACGCTTTTGGAAACGGAGATTCTCACATCGACAAAGCCTTTCTCGCTGCCCGTAGCAGCCAAAAATGATCGAGGGTCGAATAAGATCTGAAGAAGAGTATCTCCCTCACGAGTCTGGAACTTTTTAAATTCGGTGATTTCCCCGTCGGCGCATTTCAGTAACATCATTAGTTCTCCACCACAGAGCAAAAACTCTGTCTCGCTTATCCAGGCAGCATCCAAAGGTTCAGCGTTAAGATCGTGCTGAGGAAGGAAATATGTGTACGAGTTGAGTGTATCGGCAATGTATACTGTGATCAAGGCACCTCCTTTGTCCGGTGCAATGGCGAGAATGGCTGAAATGGTGCGACCAGGATTCCACTTGAGCTTGATGATGGGGGGCTCGGCGACTTCGAAGTGATGGATATGAGTACCGTCAGGTGTCCAGAGAGTGAGTCTAGCCTTGGATTCGGAATCGGTGGCAACGGCAATAGCGTTTCCATTCCAGTTCCATGCCATGGCAGTGACTGTGGCCTTCGGGGGTGTGTCATCATCAACCAAGGTGTGGTAATCAGGGACGAAGCCATTCACGTGATCGTCAGATGTGGGGTCGGCTGTTGCCCCACGGGAGATGTTCCAGATGCGGGCTAGCGCATCGGTTCCAGCAGCCGCCAAGAGGGAGGGATCTTGCGGGTGCCATTGGCAGTGCAGGAGCACCGGTGCACTGTCACTGTTAATCCTGGACAGGGCGGTTGCAGGTGAGGAGATAGGCCCATCATCAATGCTGGAACTGAGGGGAATAAATGTGGTCTCCATCGCCAATTCTTCAACCTTGTCAACTTGTGTGCCTTGTTCGGGGCCATCAGTGCGAGGTAGTGGTGTCGGCGCTTGATCGCCCTCGAGTGGGGAAGGATAGGCGTGATTGTTGTTGTCAGTGTGGTGGTGGGTGTCCTGACCGTCCAATTCCATCGGGGTTGTGGCTGCATCCACTCCGTTTTCGTACCCATTATTTAATCGTGGCCGCTTGGCTGGGGAACAATTCACAAGTGGCGGCTGTTGCCTGTCCACCTGGCGCTTTCGGGTATTTTCCAATTCGATTGCAGACAGAATTGATGTTGGTGCTGCTGTTGGTACTGTTGAAACTAGCGCTGGCACTGGCAACTCTGTGTCGGGCTCGGCGTCGGCGTCCATGTCAATGTCATCAGGCTGCTGCTTGTGGTGAGGCGCTGGATGCGCAACCAGTGGACCAAAGACCCCTAGCTGCATCGCCTCGGCCAGTGCCGCCTGCGCTGCTGCAGCATCACCAGCACCTGGTACCTGCACAGAAATAGGTCAGTGTCTCGTCGCCCAGCTGGCTGGAATCTCGGAGCGGAAATTTGGCGGAAAACAATTTTATCGGTCTTTGTGCAGTGTCTCGTTGGTTCCATGTGCACAGCTTTCGCGCAATGCTCCGGACACGACAAGTTTCTCACGTTGGCTGACGTACCTGGGTCGCTTGTGCATGCTCTCTTTCCAGCGAGTGAAACCGCAAACCTTTGTTTAAAACATCAACTAGCGCATGACTCTTGACGTGTGGCGCGAAATCCAGTTGCCGGTGAGGATCTTGAACGTGCCACTCCTTTTGGAATTTGACGGCCGTTTCTCTATAGTCTGCCACGAAAAAGCGCAATGTTAGTAGTTTTTCTCCCCCTGCACACAAAACATCCTCCGCCCCGTACATCGATAACTGGACCATAAGCGGGTTGCCGAGGGTAGAGAGTAGTCACATACTTCCTTCTATTAAATACCTAGAAGATTTCAAAGTTAATGAGGCCGTGCCGATGGGTATGTCAAGGCGGTGAGGGACAGAGCGGCTTCAGTGCGGCAGCATGATGAGGTGAGAGGCGGGTTGCGGGTGACGGGTGACAACGTACCTCCAAATCAAGAAATTGACTCGGTTGGAGTCTAAGTACTCCTTCATGGTGCTCGAAACCGCAGTCGGCGGCACGGTCGATAAGCTCAGATCACAGGGACTAGATTAGAGACGCGACAGAGAGCGATGCTCGGCGATTGAAGACTTGCTGGTTGGCGGATTTGAGATGTTGAAGATGAGAGAGACGGGAGTTGGATGAGTGTAGCCCTGAATGATCCAAGGTCCATGTCTTGTGTCGGGGCTAAAACTAGAAGTGTAGTGGATCCACTATGGTCCCCAATCTGGAAAAGTGCAGTCCAACGTCAAGGTCCCGACCTGGCACTTTTCGCTGCTGGGATCTGTTCGCTCACAGGTCCTGTTCCTCAGTAATTACATGCAGTTGGGTACACATTTCGTCGGCGAGCTGCTGTGTGTATGTATGTTTGTGTGTCTATAAATAAAGAGGGGTTTCTTGTTGTGAATGGCGGGAGGCGGGCAGCAGAACAACGACAACAAAGTGCAGTGTGTATTTGTTCATTTATTGATTGATCAATCTTGAATCAAGCAAGCAACAGGCTTTCGAGATTCGCTTCTATCCATGTTGGCACCGAGTAAATTAGCGTATTGGGTACAAGTCCTCGATGTGGGGCTTCTATGTCCAGGCGGTCATCATTCAAAACATCTGCTAGATGGATCCTCTGGTCTTTTCAAGGTTTTCGTGTTAACGAGCCAATTCATCACACAACTATCTCCGTCACCAACCCTCAAATATGTGTCTAGCAACTCATCGTAGATTAAGAACTATGATAGCACCTCTAATACTTCTATCCATAGTTACCTTTTTTATGTATCATCACACTGGGAATGTTCTCACTACATAAGTATGAATGCAAGAATTCGGTCATTATCTATAAGTACGTACTGCTACGGGCGATCTGACTGATTACCACACTCTCCATATTACTATAGGGTATTGTGTGCACTGCCATCTTGAAATTTGGGCTGAAAGCATACCTACTTTGGACGGATCACACCAATCCCCTTGCCCTAGTTCATCATGCAAAGGTCTTCGCTGGTAATCACCAGATTCATTGGCGCTTTCGCCGATTTACCGTCCTGCCGACCTACCCTTTGAGTAGGGCTAGGCTCTAGGCCTGGCTTCAAGCTCCATAGTTTGGTGCTTTTTCGGATAGGGTGCTACAGAATACGTACCCCTCACATGCATATCGACGACGGTTCAAGTTTGCTCGGCTAGTATTGGAAGAAAAAGAAGCCTTTCTACCCCACGACATGGGCGACATCAACCCTCATACTATTTCTTTTCGACACATCATTCCCGATCTTACCGAAGGCAATCATCAGTCTAGTGAGTATACCCATGCGGGTGCACGGCCTGTTGCATATTCCATCAGATGCACATGACGCTTCGAGCAGATCTGATCATGTTCGGCTCTACCTTGTTATTGTGTCGCGTCTTCAGTTCGCTTGGATTACAAATGAGGAGATTTCGGAGATCCTTCTTTGAGACCCAATCGTCAGGGTGGGAACGAATTTGGTGTGATCCGTGAGAGGGCCCGGGACGTCAGTCCGGTGACGTTTCGATACAGTGCATGCAACTTTATTACGCATCCCTGACTTGGCTTTGCCGACTCGTTAATGGACTTGGCGTTCCCCTCCCGCATGGTTCGCCTACGAGAAGGAAAACCTTTACTACTACGGGTTATACCCATCCTAGGGTACGTGCTGCCTGTGACAATGATGGTGAGTGATGTGAAATTTCATCGTTCATCATCCCTCGAGCCTCTGAGGTACTCGAAAAACTGGCCAGCCATGGACTTTGTGACATGCTGGTGTGGTAGGACAGTGCTCGCTGAGATCGTCGGCCACCGTCGCTCGACTGCCGACCCATATGGTAGGGCGTTTCTGGTGCTGCAGGGTGTTTCTGGTCGCGGTGAACAGGGCGGGTAAGACCAGAAACCTTTTAAAATTTATTATTACTACTATACGACGCCGGCCCCAGCCCTCTTTCTTAAAAGGTGTCCATACAGGGGCCAGCCACAAAACGGCTGAACCTATTATAGTGAAGAGGTTCGAAGAATGGAAACTGTAACGAAACTCCAGACAACTCCACAATCTCCGAAGTGGGTTTACTCGCATAAGTGGTCCCTTTTATTATGATGTATAATAATAGCGCAAGGGTGCGCTTGCCATTGCTCCTTCACAGCCGAACTTACGAGCAGATCCAAGCACATTCCATGAACGACAATAATGGCTTCCAGATTAGCTTGTGCAATAGGAAATGTCTGTAGCTCCCGAGTCAAACATGCCTGCGATCCCGAGGAGAAGGGGGGAAAGGGACAGCAAATTTCTTTGCCGGTCGCAGTACCACATTCTTAGCGCTGTCCCAAGACGGTTAGTTATGGCCCTTCAAGGTTTCCAATTTTGTGGAAACAGACCTCTTGAGAAGCTCGAAAACGTGGTTCGTTTCTCACCGTCAGCCAAGCACGAACGGTTACCGCTTTTTCTTGTTTGTATATTTTGCTAACAGGTTGATCCCTTTTTATCTGTAGGGTAGTAGCTGTAGTAGTATTATTGTCATCCTATGGGCGTATACGGAAAAGGATACGTTTCAGAAGGGGTGGCAGCGGTACTAGCCGGCATTGACCCCGGACATTCAGAATTCTCGGGAGGCCTAGAATGCAAGTCAATTCGGCTGATTGTCGGGGCAGGATCTGGCCGGCTCAATGAGATGACCTTTCAAGAGAAACAGAAGATTTCTTTACTATTTCTATTATCGATTTCAAGAAACATGAAGGACAGATTAGAAAGTGCAGATGGCAGAATATCTCACTCAGGCACTCTGTGGTAATATATTGGCCGTGAAGATAAATCAACTGAAATGGCACGAGAGACACGAAGTACCATGTAACTTTCTGCAAGTGTTCCTTGTCCATCATCCAAGATTTGCCTACCCTTTATATCTAGCACAGACCACGTGCAATCAATGTGATTTTGGACACCTTAAAAGAGGTCTCCACACGAGCGTAGCAGCCCCCGCCAGCCCGCCAGCCTCTTTGGCAAACTGTGGCTGAGAACCTCAGCCCGGGCATGGATGATCTGGGTCAAGGTACCTCTGGAGTCGGGTTCTACCTATCGAGCTTATCGCTGGAGCAGGCTGGAGCTCAGGTGCCAGCTGGACATCTCAAAGAACAAGTTCAACTTTGCGATATCCGTGTTCAACACGCGCGCGCATCTTTCAGCCTCGCCCTGCCTCACCTTATCCATTCTCTTGCTAACTATCACTTCTAACGGAATTCTATACAAACTTCTTGATACAGCCGCGACTACCCCGGAGCTGATCTTCCATACATGCATTGCCCACCATGCCGCCGAGGCTTAACATACCACCCATCACCCGTATAGTCCTTGCTGTACTGATTCTACAGTCCTTAGCGAGCATCTTCCTCCATCGCGCCGCTACACCCCAGCATATAGAATGGCTGCAGCTCGTGCCTCAGCTGTCCTTATTCTACCCCTGGACATTCCTCACCACAACACTCGCCGAGTCCACCCTCCTTGGCCTGCTTACTGCCGGCTTCACCCTTTTCCAGGGCGGCCGGTATCTCGAGAGGGCCTGGTCGTCGAGGGAGTTTACCAAGTTCCTTCTTGTCACATCTCTCGTCCCTAATTTTCTGTGCTTCTTATTATTCGTCGCATTGTTTAGCATCACTAGAAACGAGATGTGGACGTGAGTTTTGCTCTTTTCCTCATTCCCTCCTCCCTTTCTAAGGTGATGACACCGCTGACCATAACCTCGCCATAGAATGAGCACAATAGCTGGAACCATACCTTTACAAATTTCCTTCCTCATAGCCTTCAGCCAGCTTCTTCCTGCCCATACCGTGACCCTGTTTCGAGGCGTCCTCTCGATGCGCGTTCCCAAATTCCCCTTGATCTACATCGGCCTCATCACAGCCTTTAACTTCGGGCCTTGGATTTCAGACGCGAGCTTACCGCTTGCTCTGTGCGGCTTTCTTACCAGCTGGACCTACCTTCGTTTCTATAAGACCGTCTTTCCTGATCTCGACTCCTCCCAGTCGAGCTCCCTACGAGGCGATGCGAGCGAGACTTTCGCCTTTGCCGAGTTTTTCCCTGCTCCCGTCAAGCCCTTTGTGGCCTCATTCTCCGACCAGGTCTTCAATGTACTTGTTGCCGCACATCTGTGCACGCCCTTCTCTCAGGCCGATATATCCGCTGCTCAGAACCAAGGAAGCCACTTCATTCCACGATCTGCCCCTGGCGGCGTAAGAGCAGAGGCCGAAAGACGGAGGGCATTGGCCCTTAAAGTTCTGGACCAACGACTTAATGCTGCTGGCCCAGCATCTCGAAGCCAGACCCCTCCCGTTCAACCGACAGGTCCGACAGTATCAACACAACCATCTCCAAATGTTCAGGCTGCTATGACTACCCAGCCAGGTACCTTGTTAGGGGAAACGGACATGGATATGGCATAATGGTCAGGGCTATATAATTCGTAAGTGATACACCACCCTCATATTTTTGGAAGCTCTTCTTGGCTGATGTGATACAATGGGCAGGTAGTTTTAGCGTTTGCATAGATCTATCTTCCGAGAATACTTGATTTGGGTCCCAGCTTCCCGCAAGTGAGCGGGCTATTGAGGAAGAGGAGAGACTCGAAAGTTTCTCGACATTGGCGGCAAGCCTTCCACTCCCACACACTGTTATTATAAATTGTATTCTGAAATGAGAGCATGTCTGCGTCGGAGTTGGTTTCATTGCATTCGGCACAAGGCGTGGTGTGTGATTTTACGAAAGGATAACAAAGTTAGTGTAATGGGGACGTCTTGGCTGGTCGGCCTCGTCTTTAGCAGCTCTTAATTGTGTATATGCGGCAGGTTTTTCTAACCCGGTTACAAGGTGGTTTTTTCCCTAAGGGAGGCCTTAAGATACGAGATCGCCGTAATGAGATTCCTTGTCATGTCTACTACTTATCTTTCGGTACTTCGCGTAAGAGAACTGCAAAACGAATGTGACAAGTCTCTTGCGAAATCCATACCTCGGCTATACTCAGTCTTATTCTGACTTCAACTTGTTCAGCAGGATAGCGGAAATTTGAGTTATCAGTCATCACATTTGCTCACGGCTGTTGCGCTCCACGATTCGCTCAGACCGCTTTCCACAACACATATATGCCGTGATCGTGCATTGGGTACCTGAGAATGGTAAAAAGTTAAATGTCATGCTCACTCGTCTCATCTTTTCGCTTTTTGCTGCCCACTACTTCATGTGAATTCAAATGAGTGCTGTCATGGGTGAGCTTATGAGGTAAAGATGGCCGCGGGCTTGGTGGATGATCTCCTACATTACTGCTGATGAAGTCTTAGTCATGCCATAGACGATCTTACATACTCAGGAGATATCGCAATATCCGTCTGCCGTGATGAACGGATCCAGCTTATTACTTTTCTAGAACCGGAGTGGCGTGGCTTGCCACTTCCACCATTTCCACATGCCCATTTGACGGAGTGGATGTCTTCTCAATCTCGCAATCTCGCTACCTCTTGCTGGGAAATATATCATTTCTTATGTCTTGTCATACTGACAAGAACTCACCATTAAGTATGCAATTCCCATTACTGTCCTCGGCGAATATACCTCCCTAAGTCGAATAAGATGGACCCGAGGTCTTGGGAATTGGACGCCCCGGGAAAGAAGACATATCATCTCACCACAAAGTAAAGCACCTGGTGATTTCCCCGTTTTTTTAAGCAAGGCATTCCTCAACCACACTTGGCGAGCACACTGGATATCGTTTTCATTTTTCCCCATCGTCACACGGCATCTAGGACGTACAACCGGATCGGCTGGTACACAAAGGGGTAACACAAATGTTGTTCAAGATTGTATTGAATGGCCTTTTAATTTATTTATTATATTCCCTTTTCTTCGTGTATCTGTCGCCTTCCCCCATTCTTGGCGAAGCTGGTAGGTACGGTTGCACAGTCCTATGGTCTGGTGGCCTTCTTTTGCCTTGCCTTGCCTTGCCTTGCCCTGGCCTACCCTACTTCTCTTTCAGCGCTTCCCTTCGATATATAGACAGGCGGGATGTCTAGGTCATGCGCACATGTAAGGTTGTCTTCCCTCATGCGTGGGTAGTTGGGTAAGTATGCATGTTTGATGTGTTATGTCTCCCCTTTGTCCTGTCTTGCCTGTGTGTCTTGTCTCGCGGCTCCGGGCATATATTCAGGGACATTCTGGGTAACATACTTACCCAACCTACTTTAATATACGTACGTACTCAAGTAGCCGGTAATTCCTGTGTGTGCAGCAGAGAGATATTCTTCACAATGTTTGAAAGAAAAGCCGACAGGCAGGTCTACATGGCGTAAGGCACCAGGGGCATTCTGCATTTTATGTAGGTATATTGCTCATTCGGCACGGCGGCAGCCATACCTAGAAATAACGACGGTTACATATTTCATCACACATATATAGAAGGCATGAGCATATGCGGGCCCATTTTGGTGTGTCTCTTGCTCTTTTTCTTTATCCCCCTTCTTTATCGGCCGCGAGACAAACCGTCTAGATCAAGATTGCCGATGACGAGCCCAAATCTGCAACCGGACACGACAGCGGGTGCGCTGGACGAGCCGCCACGGAATCGGCGGGTTTTATAGGATACATAGTCTCATATTGTTATGTTGCAAAGGTACTACCGGCGTGCAGGTAAGGAGGGTAGGCAGGCAGGCAAGTCTGCGTGCGTGAGCATGCAGTGGCTGCAATCGTACGCAACTGTGCACACACTTGAGTGTTAATGTGTGTCGTATTCCCTTCATAACAAGGAACCCAACACATACGAATTTCAAACTTAGTGTGCGTTCTTTTTAGACAATTATATCACATGTTCTTCTCTTCCTCCCTGGTTTCGTTGTGGAATACGATTAAAGAGGCAAGAGAAACATGTCCCAGTCCCTTGGTAAGTTTGAAACAACATGATCGTCGCTTACGCCATGACGAGGAAATCCTGCCAACGTTACATCACATTCAAATCGCCGCCGTTTGCTGGTCCGGGCCCTGTACGACACCTTCTTTTTTGCGTTTGCAATACATAAAACATAAGCGAGGCCATTTCCCTAGCCTTGTTTGTCTGCAAGTCAAACATCATGACATGTGGGTGTACTCCAGGCTTTGAGATGGCTGACTATACGGATGAGGTACATGTATGGCATCCAAACCGAAGGGGGCTGCGGGGGTCCCATAGACAGGTCGTTTAAGGGCATGCATTGTACGAAGTGAAGTATGCAATGCACGTATCCACTTCCAAACGGATCAAAGCGTACCTGAAGGACTTATTCCGACTATATAGTATGCTATAAGCCTCCTGCGATCTATCATCATCATCATCCCCACCTGCTGCAACCGCTTTATTAGTTCCTTTTGAAAAAAGTCAGCAGCACGATGGATTTGGGAACCCCAAAAATCCTCTACTACTCAGCCGCCGTACAGGATAAGGAAGATGCAGAGAGCCTAATAGAGATGGTCTCGGAGCTGCTCGTCATCAGAGAGAAGGGTTTATTTTAGTTTGTGGCTTGCATCCTGCGGCTGGCCCCGATGAAAAAGAGAAACGCCTGCTGTGCGATAGCCGTTCAGGTCTCGTCTTGTTTTTTGAATGGAGCGTAACGCCTCCCTGATGCACTGTAACCGAAACCAAGCCCCCGTATTTCTCTTACCTGTGGAGGACTTATATAGCATGACTCCATCTAAACTCTCGTCCGGGTTATCTCATTATCGCTCCAGGCTGGCTGGCGGGTCAAGAAATGGGATAGATGGATGGCAGGCCATGTATGGTCGCTGTATGTAGGCAAGACGGCGCTTGCAGCTACTCTTATAGAACGCAGCTATCTATCTCTACACAAGCCCACGTTGTGACACACCACATACATAATAGGCACGATACCGCAGACTGACGTACATCTACATATGCTTAGCACAAGAACAAGGTAGCAGTCGATCGTATTAATCTCTCTTTTCTGTGTACAATGGTGGTACGTCGGTGGTCTACCAGCCTCCATATGGCATGTGTGTTTCGGTAGCACATACAACTCAATATACATAACTATTTATTACATACCACCCACATAGAACGGGCAAAAAACTGTAGCAGCTGCGTGACACAGCTTCCTCTCGAAGTCACGTACGCCTGCCGTCGAATGACAAGCAGCAATTTGGACAAGCCCGGGCCCTAGTCAAGTGGGCGCCCACACAGCAACACAGACAATACTGGGAAGGGGTCGGGCAGCGGCTCCACACACTTACCAAGCACGCACGCACGCATCATCTTGGGGAGGCGTCTGGGTGGCAGGCAAGTTGCTACGAAGTAGGGGTTATATGTGTGGGTGCGGAGAGAGGGTGTGCATTCTTCATCTGTGAAGCAGGGGGGAATATGCGAATAATCGTATAATCAGAGATTGTTGATATCTGTGCACTGACGTACATGAGCACATCCTCGCGGTGGAAGTATACCGGCGTGTACTTACAATAAACCGGATAGGACATGCCTTATTTGGTATGGGGAGAGGAGGGGAGGGGGGCGTGTGAAGAGCCGCGAAAGACGAACGACACGCCATCACAAGGCGTGCAGTGCGGGATGCGGTGTGCAGTACTTTCTGGGAGGTGGATATGGTGGCGTGTAAGAATGCGAGGGTGTGGCCATTCGAAACCCGTAAACTCACATAACCTACCAATGGGATAGACTAGTGGACGAATTACAATGTCTGCATATGCGAGAGATGCAGCAACATGCTGTACATAGATGTGTATCGGTGCTTTTCATATACTACTGCATGATCCATGCCTCCACCGGTGCCTCTCCTTATTACTCCGTACGTACGGAGACGCTCTTCGTACATGCCGTCATATGTCATTCGACTCCTCCTCCTCACCAACCCTGTCCGGATCGGGATTCAAAAAGGGGAACATGGGCTTTCAAAAAAAATCTTACTGCTCTTTGTGTGTAAGTGCAACCCAGAAACGAGTAAGCGCCATTACCAATTTACCATGCCTCGGAACGCCATCCACCCGCAGATTGCATTTGTACGCTTACCGGAGCTAAAAACCGAGAATCCAGATCTGCAAGTTCGTATGTTCATGCCCCAGTCTTATCCTTCTTTTGCCTAGTTACACATCCGCCCGAGTTGGGCAGGTCTCAGCCCTCTTCCTCCATCGAAAGTGACGCATCACCGCCGCTTATTACGATGTAAAGGCGCCGGATTAAGAAAGATACCTTTGCATCTGGGGCAGTGGTTTGGCAGTTAATTTGATGGCCGTCTCTCGTGGCACAGATTTACGGAATACCAATGAATTAAATTCGTAGGAACAAATTGCTATAGCGTCGTTTTTTGATGAAGAGAAGTGTTGCCTGAGAAGCCCTGCTACACTAATATCACACGAACGCGGCATGCAGGCCTACGGCACATGCCTCTCGCTTATAATGCCCGATGACCGACTTGTTTTGGATCCCGTCCCAAGTGAACACCATGGTAGTCCCCAGTCCCAAAGTTCTATTATGGATAATAAATAGTCAATCAAGGAAGATAGATTGCTAAGATCTACCCGATCGCACATGGTCGCCCGCCGGAAGCTTATACTTATTAGCAAGACGTTTTCCAGATTGCCTGTACCAGAATAATCAATTCATGGCTGAGTATTTTAGGCGACAATTCGTGTTATAGGTGATGACATAACAATGGTTCTACTTTCCGTGTTGGCATGAAGCTTTTGGTTATCAATAAGCGAGTGCGTGCTTGCTCCTATACATAAATGACTTGAAACGTTCGAGTCATGGAAGAGTTCAATAGATAAAATGTTTCAATAATAGACTCGTAACAAACGGCTAGAGTCATAATCTAGCTGAGCTAGGGAATGTGGTCGACTTAGGTAAGAAACAAAACCAACAGAAAGAAACAAAACCCTGAAGGAAACCCTTGACACGTGGACTTTCTAAAATAGCGATGGCAGGGGCGATAACACTACTGGAACGGGAATGACTACGATAGTCTGTAATTTTTGTCGTAGTTTTCTTTTTCCTCTATTCCATCTGTGTCTTAATATTTCCCCGCCCCTGCTCACGACAATGTGTCAGAGAATAGTTAGTTGGTGGTAGGGTGCCACCAGCTCGGCGTTTCTGCAGAGTCTCCTAGATCGTCGGGAGATGACGAGATTGGTCGCTTCCCGTGTCTCCAAATCCCCCCAATGAAAGCCGCTGGATCGGAATAGTACTATGTTAAAGTATGTGTGGATGATGAGAAAAACGCCATCGTCAGCCCATCCTTCCCATAAAGTTCCAAGCGCCAACGCAGTGGCTTTCTCCTCGGCGTCGGTATTACTCGGGATTTATCAAGTTACCTTGAGGCTGCAGATCTGACGAAACGTAATCTACCTCATACTGTGTGTAGAGGATGCAATAATATATGTCGAGTTTATATTTGACAGGTGGCAACGAGCATCATCCTCCAATGATATAGCTTAACAGCTTGTACCTACAGTTTAGTCGTGATGCTCAATCAGCTGCCGTCGTTATTCTCCGCAAAACCCGTTCGGCGGTGGCGCATTACAAAAAGTGGTGATTATTGCCCGAGAGGAGACTACGAGAACAATCACGATGGGATGAACCTAACCACCAAAAAAAATCCTATCTGATACGAGGCAGATTACCAGCAAGGCGTAACGAGCTTTGGATCATCATAGGCGCATTAAAATCTTTCGGCAGAAAGGAGACGGTGGTGATGATGGTGATGCATAGAATAGATCTTATTAATTCACGTCCCTAACAACTAGTGATATGATGTCAGGTATAGGGTGCTATGATTGTATCTCATATTCGGTAGAGCGAATTTACGAGAGTTCGCTGGCTCTCTGTAATGCTGACAGGCTCGTGATGACGAATGGGCGTAGCTATACTACCTGTCTCCGTAAGAACAGGGTCTGGGATAATTAATGACGGCGGTTGGACGGGAAAAGGCCAGGCAGGGGGCAGGCTGCCGGTATTACCTACCTATTATTGTTCCTATTCTCAAATCTATTCTATTGGGTTTCCTTCTTTTGATAAATTTCTCTATAGCTAGTGTCGGGGCTAGCTATGTTGAGTAGCAGTGCTGCAATTCTTCAGAGGACTTCTGCAGATATTATGGGATTTAATTTTCAGGATGCAGACTTTTCCTTCTTGGGCCTTTGCTGAATCATGGATGGAATGGGGAAATAGCCAAGCAAGCCAAGACCTGCAAATACAATGGACCACAACCACGATCCCCCTTGCCCACCCCTCAAGGATTGAACCCTGCAAGCCTTAAAGCCTACCAAATATGACGGTAGGTTCTAGGGCCCACCCAGGTCAAGCGGCAAGGTAACAAAGCGAATCCGTCCGAGCCGCGACCCGGCGGAGAAGACCAAATTTGGGAATTGTCGCTGGACCTCGCAAGACCCGCTCTTGCAGGTGGCGCAGATGTACCCCCAAGGTATTTATCAGGAACGGCTGCCCCTGACGAGTCTGGATTTTGCTCAAGGTTAACGCTTTTAACGTGGTACCCAGCCGCACTCATCATCGGTCTTTTCCACAGAGGAGGCGGATGATGACTCGCACCATCATCGCGCATTCATCTTGGGCACTATTCTACCAAACTGACTTATCATATTCCTTGGCAAGAAGGGGATACAACTGGCAGGAATCACTTATGTGCACAAGAAAACAACATAAATAACATGTGACTTCTTCAATACCAATATGCGGCTGATAAATCAACTTCATGCCTTCTATATCTATTGAACAGTGCACGAAGAGTTGTGCACGGGGGTGAGATTTTAGCAGTTTGACGTTAGTACAAGCTGTTGTAAGCTTGTTACCCATTAGAGTGAGGTTGTCGTGAGCCTGTCAGCCCTGGGCGTCGTAGAGAAACCGAAACTGACACATAGTCTTGCACGTTATGGTGACCGTTGTAACTTAGTATCTTATCTAGGGCTAACTCTATGATCAAAATTAAGATCATAATACATCGTTTTGAGATCATCGTATAAGATCTTAGGATTAAGCGGTTTGAAACATTAACTCATGTGATGAGATACCTTGTCATTGCATTTATAGGTCCAGGACCTATGTTAAGATGGAAGAAAAGATAAATATGATATTGCATACATAGGGCTCTCATTACTGCCTTCTTATTAGTATATGTATTTTCATGCTGCTCTCTATGACAGAGCCGCTCATGTGAATCGTATACCAAATGGATATACCTACCACATAGAGACAAGGAGCAAAAGTGTGGTGGGCTGGTGTTCGGAGACTTTGGAGAGCAACCAGATGAAAATCACGGCCGGCAAGCTTATGTGGGTGGCGTAATGACTATCGTCACTCCCGTCCAATCTGCTAGATTAGATTCAGACAAGCGCACGTCTCAGCAACACCACGCTGCACAGAAGGAACGGTGAAATGTGGATCGGGATGGGTCCCCACTATAAGCCGAGCGAGATCCATTTATTGCAGGTGGTGAGATGTACCCATGGTGCTCCCCCATGTCCCCATGCGCGCTGCTGCAGGCGAGGAAGGTACAGCGCCGTTACTTGCAATCTACCCAACGCTCACACGACATCATGTCCCGGGAACGCTGATGCCCCCCCTCGTTCCACAAATCCACTCCCACCCCCTGGACCTGTTGTCTCTCTCTGTCGAAAGCACAATTCACAGCCGTGGGTTAGGGTAGTTTGCCATGGAGTGAAGCATTTCCCTTTGGAAAACTCCTGGGGCCGGCTGACCTCTCTCTCACTGTCTCTCTCAAAGTCCTCCACCGCTCTTGCCCCCTCTCTCGCCAGTGTCGGCGATCAACATCATCACCTCTCATCTCCAAACATCCAACCCGATCCTATCCCATCGGCACACAGCTGTGACCATTGTTCGGCACTTGCCCTGCTGCTGTTGTCATATAGTAGCCACGCTCCTGCCCCAGCGGCACCTGCTGTCCATAACAACCTCAATTTGCGACCGTTAGATTTATCCTTCAACGCCGCCATTTATTATCTCCACATCGGGGCAGTGCAGCCTTGAGTATCTCACTGAAATTATTGTTTCCAAGCGTTGTTTTTCTTCATGGAAAGATAAAATAGTCCTGTCTTGAGCTTAATATTGGTGTGTATGTGTGAGTTGGTGCTAAGAACAACTTGCGACCCAATAAAGGAGACATCGGTAGTCGCGCAGTCCGCCAACCGCAAGGTCTAACAACCACCCATTACATGACGAGTAGAACGTGCTGAACCTCCTCCTTGTTCGAACATCTGCAATTGAAGCTCCATGGCGAACCATCATCCATCACCCCAGATGGCGATGCAAATGCAGCACAATGGCCCTCCTGGCCCTCCAGGTCCAGGGCCAGCTGGTCAGTGGCCATCATCGCCCTCGCGAACTATGATAGCTGTCAACGAAGCTCTATGGATGCAAATTGGTAAGTTGGTTGCCCATGATAAGTGCGTATACCTCGGATAAGCAGCAAGCTAACCTACTGCCATATACAGGTAGTTTCTCTGAGTTGCTCGGCAACTTGGATGACGCGATGCAAGCTTACCAAAAAGCTCTCGAAGCCAATCCAAATTCAATCCCTGCCATGAATGCCATCTCCTTGATCCTCCGCACACGCGAAGATTTCCATAAAGCTGTTGAATACCTAAAGGCAATCTTAAGAGTGGACAACTCTAATGGTGAAGTCTGGGGTAGCATCGGTATGTCAAGCGCACATTGTCAATTGTGCTTAACTATTCGAAAGTATGCAGCGGTTTACTCATCGGCTAGTTAGGTCATTGTTATCTCATGATGGACGATTTACAGCAGGCCTATACGGCGTACCAAAATGCGCTAGTTAACCTACCTAACCCCAAGGTAAGCGAACTCATTGTGCCTTGCATTCACTTGTAAAGCGGCGCTTATACGAAAATCAGGAGCCTAAGCTTTGGTACGGCATCGGCATTCTATACGATCGGTATGGATCTCTAGACCATGCCGAGGAAGCCTTTTCTCAAGTCATGGTAATGCAACCCGACTTTGAGAAAGCAAATGAGATCTACTTCCGCCTGGGCATCATCTACAAGCAACAATCCAAGTTCGGTCAGAGCTTAGAGGTATGTGACATGGGTATGCGACTTATACAGGTTTTTCTAACCCTACTTTAGTGTTTCAAGTACATCGTGAACTCCCCTCCGCCACCATTGACCGAGGAGGATATCTGGTTCCAGATTGGCCACGTTCATGAGCAGCAAAAAGATGTAAGAACTAATTGCAAACTCCCAGATATACTTGGTACTGACTGGCAAATAGTATGACAGTGCTAAGGCGGCTTATAATCGTGTGCTGGAGCGCGATCCTAACCATGCCAAGGTTTTGCAGCAACTCGGCTGGCTCCACCACCAACAAAGCAACAGCTTTCAAACTCAAGAGCGCGCCATCGAGTACCTTGAAAAGTCTGTCGCAGCTGGTAAGTTGACATTCAAAGATTTGCCATGCATTGACTAACACAAAATAGACAACAGTGATGCTCAGAGCTGGTATCTTCTTGGAAGATGTTATATGTCTCAACAGAAGTATCCAAAGGCTTATGAGGCATACCAACAGGCTGTTTATCGAGATGGACGAAATCCTACATTCTGGTGCTCGATCGGTGTCTTGTATTATCAGATCAACCAGTACAGGGATGCTCTGGACGCCTACTCCCGTGCTATTCGTTTGAACTCGAATATCTCGGAAGTCTGGTACGACTTGGGGACTCTGGTTAGTCTTATGGTCTTCAACTCTTATCCGACTTAGATTACTAACGAAGTTCTAGTATGAATCTTGCAATAACCAGATCACAGACGCCCTCGACGCATACCAGAAGGCAGCTGAACTGGATCCTCAGAACCCACATATCAAAGCCAGGCTGCAACTCTTACGTGCTGGCCAGACCAACGGAGCTAATATTCCTCAGGCGGTACCCACAGATGTTCATCCTTCATCTTTTGGAGCCTCTTATGGCGCACCCGGCCCACAAGCCCCATCATGGCCTGGTTCTGGACCAGCTCAGCAACACCGGCCAGCAGACCCTCAAAGACCGCCGCCCGGTCCTGCAGCTGCGAATGGTTGGGGTCAACGTCCTGCCGACATCAACGCTCCCCAGCCGCCTAATCCATATGATCAACAGCGAGATCAGTTTCGCGGCCCGGCGCCTCCGATCCGCCAGCCCAGTCCTCGTCCGGAGATGAGGCCATATGGAGAGCCAAACCGACCAGGCCCCGCTCCTATTCGGAGAGGACCATCGCCGGGACCCGCGCCCTCATACGGTCCCCCACCGGCGCCACCAGGTCCCCCTCAACAAGCTCCTGGGCCACACCCTCCTCGGGTGACCAACCCCAACTACACACCAACTCCCACGAGCTTAGGTCCCCAAAATGGTCCCCCTCAGTGTGGCCCCCCTCCGCATAATCTGATGCCATACCGAGGTGGTTCGCCTCGCGCAGAGCAACAAAGAAGCATGATCGATAACCGTATGCCCTCGCCAACGTCAGCATATCCCCAACACCAACCTCCTCCTTTCCCTCGTCACCAGGACGGCGGTATGGAGAATGGCGGTCCTCTACCACCAAAAGGGCCGATGGGCCCGGACATGCACCGCGATGAGGGCCGACCTCCGTCGGTGGCGTCTAAAAGGATGCGCGAGTGGGAGGATGAACCTGCCATCAAGAAGCCTGCAAATGAGGAGAACAGAACGCGCATGCAGGATATTACGCATCGCCGGCCCTCTACGCCACCTCGTGAGGCACATCCGTACCGACGCTCTCCTGAATCTCACCCTCACCGGTTCGAAGATGCGCGGCGTATGGAGGACCAGCGCCGTGCTGAAGAGCAAAGACGGGCCGAGGAAATGCGACGCGCTGAGGAACCAAGACACACTAACGACGGATATCATCCATCAGAGGCTGCGCACCATGCGCCGACTCATATGCCACCTAACCACTTGCCTCCTATGCAAAACGGACCATCTCCTATGCCTGGTATCATGCATGAACCGCCCCAACCTAGCCCTGCGGCCAAGGAGTACTCGCAAGAAGATCGTCCTAGACTGGAGCATCCTTCAGCACCAGCACCTCCGGCGATGAATGAGCCAGAGCGTGCGGCGAGGAAGATGGATGTGGACGAGGACTACGACGATAGCGGCGAGGAAGAGAAGAAAGTGGGACCTGGGGGACTTGGGTCGGGACCAGCGTCAGCATCAGGAGAGATGAAGACGACGACGCCTACCAGTGCGGGACCTGTGAACGGCATGATGGGTCCGATCACGAAGACGGAGGCTCCGTAGTGTTCACGATATGAAGCGGTGTTTTGCGGGATGGAGAGAGGAAGAGGGATGGGAGACTCGAGTTTTATGCGTACATACCCCCTTTTCCTTTAGTTTGCTATCTGAACGTGCTGTATAAAAGCCTTGATGAGAATGCCTCTCGCGAGGAGGGACAGAAGACTTTACGAAAAGAGAGAAAATTTATGCTTTGCCTAGTTGTAGTTAATTAAGATAGCTGGTACATCCTGACTCCTGGTCTTTATTGTGTACGGCTTTAAAAGTGAGTGGGGGTCGTTTCAAAACTCAATGTTGAAGCTGTTGAAGCTCTCAGTGCTCTATTCTTAGTATACTCACAATAAGCTGTTGCCGAGTCGGCTGCAAATACGGAGTAAACCTAGTAGACGGCAGAGTGGGGCGAGTCGAGGCAATTGAAGCCACGGAGTACAAAGAGCGGGTTGAGGGTGCGAATAAATGTTTTATCGATAAGGGTTCCTCCTCCATTCAAGAAAATCAATTGAGTGCGGGTGGTTCAATACTAGGTAATGTTTCTCGGCTATTCACCGGATTCTGGGTCCACCCACCACAATTGCTTGTCTCTTCCAGTGAAGCGAACTTTTCCTTCCAAACCCGCCGCCGCCAAATAATTTCCTTTACTTCAATCAACCCATCCCACACCATCCGGTTGACTTCTTCTCTACTAACCACAGGGAATTCAATCGAAGATGTCTCACCGTAAATTCGAGGCGCCTCGTCACGGCTCGCTGGCTTTCTTGCCGCGAAAGCGTGCTGCTCGTCACCGGGGAAAGGTCAAGTCGTAGGATATTCATTCCCTTTTCTCTCTTGTCTCTTATGCCTCCATCACAACCACAACTACTTTCGGGAGGAGAGAATCTCTTGGCTAATTTGGTGTTTCAATTCATACGATAGCTTCCCTAAGGATGACCCCAAGAAGCCCGTCCACCTCACCGCCGCCATGGGCTACAAGGCCGGCATGACCACCATCGTCCGCGACCTCGACCGTCCTGGCGCCAAGTCGCACAAGAAGGAAGTCGTCGAGGCCGTCTCCATCATTGATACCCCACCTGTACGAACAACGCAGCCCGCTTGGCTCTGTGCCTATGGCTAACATCTTTATGAACAGATGATCGTTGTTGGTCTTGTGGGCTACATCGAGACCCCCCGCGGTCTGCGATCCCTCACCACCGTCTGGGCCGAGCACTTGAGCGACGAGGTCAAGCGCCGCTTCTACAAGAACTGGTACAAGAGCAAGAAGAAGGCCTTCACCAAGTACGCCAAGAAGCACTCCGAGAAGGGCGCCACCTCGGTCACCCGCGAGCTCGAGCGCATCAAGAAGTACTGCTCCGTCGTCCGTGTCCTTGCCCACACCCAGATCCGCAAGACTCCCCTCAAGCAGAAGAAGGCCCACCTCATGGAGATCCAGATCAACGGTGGCTCTGTCGCCGACAAGGTCGCCTTCGGCCACGGCCTCTTCGAGAAGCCCGTCAATGTCGACACCATCTTCGAGCAGGACGAGGTGATCGACGTCATTGCCGTCACCAAGGGCCACGGCTTCAACGGTGTCACGGCTCGTTGGGGTACCAAGAAGCTGCCGCGCAAGACGCACAAGGGTCTCCGCAAGGTCGCTTGTATCGGTGCCTGGCATCCATCCCACGTCCAATGGACTGTTGCCCGTGCTGGTCAGATGGGTTACCACCACCGTACCTCGGTCAACCACAAGATCTACCGCATCGGCAAGGGTGAGGACGAGGGTAACGCCTCTACCGAGCAAGATGTCACCAAGAAGACCATCACTCCGTACGTGTATTTTTTCTTCTTCTCTGACTTATTACTCAACTATGATTTTCATATACTAACAAAAATAATGAACAGTCTTGGTGGTTTCGTCCGCTATGGTGAGGTCAAGAACGACTTCGTCATGGTCAAGGGCTCGATCCCCGGTGTGAAGAAGCGGGTGATGACGCTGCGCAAGTCGATGTTTGTGCACACGTCAAGGAAGGCTCTGGAGAAGGTGCAGCTCAAGTGGATCGACACGTCGTCTGAGTTCGGTCACGGTGCTTTCCAGACACCTGCGGAGAAGAAGCAGTTTGTGGGCACGCTCAAGAAGGATCTGGCCCAGAGCTCGTAAAAGAGTCATCT
The DNA here is from genome assembly GCA_022578795.1 of Xylariaceae sp. FL0255. Lineage (NCBI taxonomy): Eukaryota > Fungi > Ascomycota > Sordariomycetes > Xylariales > Xylariaceae > Xylariaceae sp. FL0255. The sequence goes on along the minus strand of MU389005.1, from coordinate 16,234 downwards.
GGTGTCTCCTTGTTGTATCTAGGTAGTCTTTGCATCGGTGTTCTGGGTTCCATTATCGGCTTCTGCAACGGGCAATGTCTCTTAAGGGTTGGCATCTGAGTTGCGGCTAATGAGAAAACAAAATGAATGAATAAAAAAAACAAAAGAAACCCATGATGATGCAGGATGCACTTTATGAGCCCTATACGTAGACTTGTCTACCTAACGCTTTGTGTTCTGAAGCTGCTTCAATTACCTATTTCGAAGCAAGTTCTGACGATACGTCCTCATGTGTTTCAATTCATTGAATATATACTTTCCTCTAATGATGAATTTAAAAAAAATTGGGAAAGATCTATGTCTACAGTCCTATGGCTAGAAAAGGCAAAGGCAGTGAAAGGTCACTGGACTTCGTTTCCTGGGCGCCGAATTTGGTGGAGGTAGGTGCTATGATGTAACCGGCCGAATGCAACCTGATTTCCCAGTGAAAGCCAACTAAAGACATACATCATCCAATGACGACTCCTCGTACAGTATTATTCTCTTGCTACAAGCAAATTCACCACATTCAATCTTGTATACGACCAAGTCTTACGACCGCCAGCACCATCTCACCGTCAATATCGGCACAAAGGACAGAAGCGTCATCCCAGCATAGAAGGACGATACACTACACTCACGGGACATTGCATTCTCCCCAGCCACTAGCATTCAGCAAAAACATCGCCGAAGAAGCTCATACTCTTCTTTCAACTCGGAGGCCATTCTCGACAACAGGAATTACATTCAGCCAAAGGAAGGATCCCAAGAGTACCTCCACGATGGCTTCGGATGAGGATTATATGGCCTTCCTCGACAAGGCGAATCAAGACCCGAACGAAGGATATACGAAACCACAGAGCAAGGGCACGTCAGGAGGAGAGTTCAAGACTTTAGATGACGGCGCCAAGGTGCCTGCTGCTATCAGCTCGGCAACGAAGGATGCGTTCTATATCAGCGATGCGGACGAGCCGTTTGTCCCTGTGGTTTTGAGTTGGGATGAGGATGGGAAGGGATTGCCTGATGAGGGTGAGTTGCTTTCTTTAATTCTCCATATAATTTCAACATGGTTTGATCTTGTTCTTACGAGCTTGACTTATCATCTACCTATCCTTGATTGTTCGTCCCTGTATACCAGAGCCTCTCTGCATTCTGCTGGTCTACTTCAACTCCCTCTCTTTCTGCTTTTGACTTATCCAAGATGGCCCAACTCCCCATATATATATATACCGTCATACTAATAACTTCTCTCTTCCACCGACAACAGAAGAATTCGCGACCTTAATCCACCACCCATCACCGTCGTCAGCCGAGATCGAGATCCAAGACCCAGCAGACTGGGATACACAGGGACAATACACATCCATCCTTGACGCGGTCACGGAAGCAGGAAAGGGGAACGACGTGCGTGTCTATCGTGTTGTCAAGGACAAGACGAGGGTGGAGTATTGGGTTGTTACTACTGAAGGTAAGGGCAAGAGCGCGAAGATAGTGGGCGTCAAGGCTTTGGCTGTCGAGAGCTAGGAAATCAGTGCGTTAGAATCTGATAGGTCTCGAGGAGGTTCGGGCGGCTGTGTAATTGTTATGAACAAGTTGTAATCTAGTGCCACCTCCTTAGGAATACTGACTCCTTACGTCGAGCAGAGTGCTATCGGAAAAAGATTGCACTCCGCCCTCCGATATTGTATATACCACTACTGTTACCTTATTATGACAGCCCCTACTACTGCTATACTGCATTAATTTATTTGAAACTACGTATATAGCGTAATTACGCATCGATACGCCTGTTGGCGCTGTTTTTATATTTTTGCGATTTTTACTGCGCGCTACAGAATAGGGCCTACTTATAGGGCCAAAATCACCCCAAATCACTCACTTTTATCAACTAACACGACTCACTCAATTCAGCCTTAAATTTATAGCTTTTGGATCATATATAGCGTAGTATACAGCTAGTATACTACTGCTTTTTCTTTATTTTTACGATTTTTTCCCGCCTTAATATTGCGGTATTACTACTGCCAGCTTTTTAATGCTAATAGCGTTATAGCCACACATTTTTAGGGGTTAAAATCAGCTTTTTTATTATAGTATATATTATAAGGCTAAAAAAAATCGCAAAAATACAAAAAAGCTAGAAAATAAGCGGAATGCAAGGGACCTTGAGAATAAGTGATTTGAAGTTAAATTAAGAGTGTAGTATTTAATAGAGTACAGGGGTATCAATCATAAGAGTATGTAGTATAGCGCTGGTAAATTTAGCCCTACAGTAGCGTAAAAAAATCGTAAAAATCTAGGAACATCGCTATGATGTATATTAGTATGTAATTACGCTATATATATAGTTTCAGCCAGTTTAATGCAGTATAGCAGTAGTGGTAGTTATTATAGTAATGTTATATTAATGATGGGTTACGATATCGGAGGGCGGAGTGCAATCTTTTTCCGATAGCACTCTGGTCGAGGTTACGGATAGCAAGAGCTTTGAAAGAGACGAAATAAAGTACCTAAGCTTCCCGGCCAAAAGATGCTCACACTGTCCGTCCCTCCATGTAGGGGTTCTTAGCAGCGGTGATAGGCGCAAAAGGGTCTTTGCGGGACAGTGTCGGAAAGTCCGATAACTGTCCTATACCCTACCTAGTAATGCCCCGCGTGCCGCCATCGGACACTCGAAGCCAAAAAGTGACTGAGAATTGCTTCTCAATTGACGAGTATGCGACAAGGAACAGCTTAGTCAACAGACATGCCCATCCGGGTATACTACTGCTAGACCATAACTAATAAGAGAAGATGCGCAGAGACCCAGTCATATAGTTCCCCGTCTAATACACAAATTTAATTCCCTTCAAGAATTTGGAAAGCGATGGCGCAAGCAGTATGTCTTCTACCTGTCTTCGCCAGACAAGATGACTGACCAAGTGTTACATTTGAAAATATATAGGACGTGATCCTACCTTCTTTAGAAACTGTCCAAGAGCTCCTCTCACATCCTCCACCGAAAGACTCCAAACAGGCCAACATCGTTCCCCTCTACGGACAGATCTCAGCCGATTTACTCACTCCCTCGGCCGCCTACCTCAAGATCGCCGCCCACTCCAAATCCGACTTCTCCTTCTTATACGAGAGCGCCGCCACCGAGCGAGTTGGTAGGTACAGCTTCGTCGGCGCCGGCCCTCGCAAGATCATAACTACAGGTGAAGGCCATGGCGAGTCCATTGACCCTTTACCGAGCCTCGAGCAGGAACTGGCTGAATGCACTGTCCTTGACGTCCCCGATCTGAAGCTGCCACCTCTCACCGGTGGTGCTATTGGCTATGTGGGCTATGACTGCGTCCGGTACTTCGAGCCCAAGACGGCCCGGCCCATGAAGGATGTCTTGAAAATCCCCGAGTCGCTGTTCATGCTCTTCGACACCATCATCGCTTTCGATTCCTTTTACGGCGTCGTCAAAGTTGTCACCTACTTAACTATCCCCGAGGACCTATCTACCCTCGCAGCCGAGTACCAAAAGGCCACAGAGACCATCTACGAGCTCATCTCCGTGCTCAACAACCCCGAGATCCCCCTCCCAGAACAACAGCCCATAGTTTTGGGCCAAGAATACACCTCCAACATTGGCCAAGCAGGTTATGAGAACCATGTGACGGAACTGAAGAAGCACATCGTCAAGGGCGACATAATCCAAGCCGTCCCCTCGCAACGGTTCGCCCGTCCGACCACTCTCCACCCATTCAACATCTACCGGCACCTACGCACCGTGAATCCCTCGCCCTACCTCTTCTACGTCAACTGCAAGGACTTCCAAATCGTAGGCGCCTCACCCGAACTACTAGTGAAAGACGAAGACGGCCGCATCATCACGCACCCCATCGCGGGCACCGTGAAGCGCGGAAAGACCCCCGAGGACGACGAGCGACTTGCCTCCGAGCTGCGGAATAGCCTCAAAGACCGCGCCGAGCACGTCATGCTCGTCGACCTCGCGCGCAACGACATGAACCGCGTCTGCGACCCGCTCACGACGCGCGTCGACAGGCTCATGGTCGTCGAGAAGTTCAGCCACGTGCAGCACTTGGTCTCTCAAGTCTCGGGTGTGTTGCGGCCCGGGAAGACGCGCTTCGATGCTTTCCGGTCTATTTTTCCCGCGGGAACGGTCTCGGGCGCGCCCAAGGTGAGGGCTATGGAGTTGATTGCTGAGCTGGAGAAGGAGAAACGCGGCGTTTATGCAGGCGCCGTGGGGTATTTCGGGTATGGCAGTGTTGATGGGCAGGGAAAGGAGAAGGATGGCGCTATGGATACTTGTATCGCTTTGAGGACTATGATGGTTAAGGATGGGGTTGCTTATCTGCAGGCTGGTGAGTTTTTGATGTTTCTCTCCTTTCCTTTTATGTGATATTGAGATGACGTATTTGGGCAAGCTTTGCTAATGAATCAAAATAGGTGGTGGTATTGTCTTCGACTCTGATGAGTATGAGGAGTGGATGGAGACTATGAATAAGCTGGGCGCGAATATGCATTGCATTACTTCGGCTGAGAATCTATATGTCAAGCGGCAGCAACAGCAGTCGAGGTAGGCCGATTCATATGGATAGTCTTTTTGGCTGAGATGGGGGTGAAAAGCTTCTGTCTACCTATCTAAAGTGGATGGGGAGCATCTTTACGCTGCTTGATTATTTGTAGATAGATGGTGGTAGATAGAAAAGAAGAAGGAATTGAAAGCTTGATATCTTAATTGGCTAATTGAATGACTGATAGACACTACATGTTCACGAAGAAGTGATAGACTAATCACTTCATCTCCTGCTTCTCTTCATCCCAGTAGTGCCCAGACAGATCCTCAGCCGGCTCGACCTTAGTCTTCCCATCAAGCTCTCTATATTGCAGCTTATCGAGGTCAACGCCGTAGAATGTGCGTGCCTTTTGGGGGTAGAGCAAGTTAGCGCAAGTTAGCAAGTTGGGTTAGTCAGTCACTCTTTGCTTTGATTGTATACACAGCGGATAAGAGGTAATAACGAAACAAAATATGCAATCATGAAGCGAAAAGAGGTTGATGAAGGAGGAGAGGAGGGCAAAGAGAAGAGAAGAAAAAGCTATGGAGTGGGGGAATGAGAGAGCAACATACACTGATCCCATAAACGTGACCAGGGAAGAACTTCTCAAAATCGATACCGAGACTGGCGCCGCACTTGGGACAGAACATCTGGTCCTTCCGCTTCGTGTTGAACCGGTATGAGGCACATCGCTCGCGGCTGTTGTTGTGCCAGGTTACGGCTTCGGCTTTGGGATCTTTTGGGGAGGGAGTTATGGTCAGTTGAGTTGTGTTTTCTCTGTAATGATGTATGTAACTCTGGCACTGAGGGTAGTCTTCTGAACTCTCTTCCCCTCGGTTAAAATCTGCTACTCCTCTCTCTCTCTCTCTCTCTCTCTCTCTCTCTCTCTCTTTCACGATCTGGAGAAATGAAAGCATGCATACATACATACACGCTCATCTGCTCTCATTCACGTAACTAAAGAAGAAGACATACACATACTCGTAACTCACTACTTTCACCTTTACTCCTCATCATCATTCTGAACATTCAACAACCTCTCTGACCACCAGCACGCAACAGAGATTATTAATTTTGAAATGAATAAGAACAATAACAGCATAAATTTCCAGATAAATCGTGCCGAAAATGAAGAAGAAGAAGAAGAAGAAGGAAGAGAGGCGGGAAAAGAAACTCACAAACAAGCAAATATCCAAACCGCGAACAAGCCGAGCAATTGCACCGCAAGACTACATACTCGGGCAGAGGCGGCGACAGCGTCACCGCGAACTTGATGTACCCGCAGTGGCAGCCGGCCTCGTAGGTTCCGGAGGCCTGGGCTTCTTCGGACCCGGTCGTTGTCGCTGTTGCCATGTTGATATCCTTGTAATTAGTTGTCGGATCAGCGTGCGAATTGTCTGTTTCGTAGTTGTAATTATAGTTGTAAAGGTGTAACAAGACAGTTGTGAACTTGATGGTTTGGTTCACAATAGGTTGGGGCTGGGGGTTGTTGAGAATGAAAAGTTGATAATAGCGTTTCAAGTATTCCGTTTTAGTAACTACGCAAGAACCTATGTCAGCAACCAATTATCTTCCTTACTTAAATACAATGATCCGACAGTTGTTCAAGTTGATTGTATTGATAAGTCTGGTGTATACGGAACAGTTTACCATTATTAAGCTATACCTAGGCGGTCAACAATGAGGGGCCAGCCACATCTCCGCTGCGGGACGGAGACAGTGTGACGTATGTAGGCTGATCTCGACTAGAAAATTTCCTATTTGGAGAAATGAGATATGGTATATTGATATATACGGAAAAAAGTAGACGTTATTACTGCACGGAACCCATAAGACTCAAAGGCTGCTAGGTATTGGTTTGGTTTATTTTAAATGATGTGGTTTGTTGGTATCTAAATCCAACTACTCCTGGCAAAACTCAGATAGAGTGCCAGTAAAGGTTGTCTAAATATCTCCCCAACTCCTATGTAAATGCTTCAATGCGCTCAACAATGCAAGATTAGGTATACCGAAAGTCTAAGAAGGATTATGACTTGTCCCACTCCCTGAATCCCACCATTTCGTAAACTCCTCATAAATAGGTAGATAAGACTGCTGCTGCGACCGCAACGACCTCAAGGGCTCCTAAGCCTCGTTGATGTTACTCCTTGTGCGCGCAATGTTCGAAGTCGCGGCGTGATCGATGGGATCAAGCGCGGGGTCTAACTCGTCTTCATCGTGAGAACTGCTGGACGCCTTCTCCATGGCAACGGGGGTGGGTTTGTTGAGGGCTGTCGGGGTGAATTTGCTCTTCTGGCGGAGCTTGTGGCCGAAGAAGTAAAACAAGACCGGGATAGGGATGAGGAGGGCGGCGATGCTTCCGAGTAGAGTTGCGGCGTAGTTGATGCCAAGATTCTTGAATAGGTATGTGGCGAAGAGAGGGAATACGGAACCGAAGAGGGATCGCAGGAAGGTGTTGGCGGCAATAGCAGAAGCAGCACTGTTGCAGAGTTAGTACAGACTGGTACAGTTGATGTTTGTTTTGGGTTAAACTTACAACATAAGGTAAGAGTCAACAAGATAGTTGAGACATTGGAGGAAAATAGTCAAGAGGCCGAATCCGGTGAGGATGCCCGAAGCGGCGGGGACAGCCCAGTGGAAGCTGTTGGTGTAACCAGTCCACCCAAACCAGAAGATTCCTCCAGTGAAAGACAAACCGCCGGCTATGACGATAGGTAGACGCCACTCGGGGACGGGAATTCCGTTGTTAGCCGCGAGTTTGCGTTGATACGACGGCTGGGTAGCGAGCACGGCAATACCGGCGAGAACTTCTCCTATAATCATACCGAAGAAAGTAAGTCCCGAAACACCTGGCGTGAAGCCGAAAACACCCTCAAAGACGATTGGGTAGGCCGAGAGGAACAAGTACAGCAATCCGTAGATAAAAGCTGTGTAGATAGACAGGAACGTAACAATTGGCTCAAGGAACAGCAATCGCATAGGACGCGTAAAGTTCTTCTGGATCAGCTCGGCGAAATCAACTTCGATTTCCTCTTGCTTAGCGTGAATACCCCAGTTCTTGGTGCGGCGGCGCAGCTCCGCGGCCTTCTCGACGAGGATAACAGGCGGGTAGGTCTCCTCGAGGAGGAAGAAGTCCATAATGAAAGCCACGAATCCCAAGAATGACGGAATGTAGAGCGTCCAGCGCCAACCCAGGTACGACTCAACAATGTAACCTCCGATAAAGGGCGCAAGGAGCGGGCCCGTGAACACCGTCATACTAAAGAGCGTGATCGCGACACCGCGTGTGGCGTTAGAGAAGATATCACTGAAGATGGCACCGACGACAGCAAGAGGGCTGGCGCCTGAGATGCCGGAGAAGAAGCGCAGGACCAGGACCGACTGTAAGTCCTTGGCTATGGCCGTAGAGATGGTGAAGATGGAGAACGCAAACATGCCGATGATGATGGGCAGGCGACGACCCTTAAGTTCCGAAAGAGGTGCCCAAAACATGGGGCCGAGAGCGAAACCAAGAACGTAGAATGAGGTGCCTAGGATTCCGACTTCAGGGCTGACGCCGAATTCTTTGGCGACGGCTTGAGTCGAGGCGGAGAAAATACTTGAAGCGAAACTTGAGACGACGGTTGTGTAGCCAAGCATCGCAGCCGTCAATACCCTGAGGGAGTTCTGTTAACATAAAGCTCAAGTTTGCTTCTATAGGCCGAAAACTTACTTCTTCTTGGTGGACCAATTCTGGCCATGGTAAGGGTCATCAGGTCCATCAAACTCGACAACATACTCATCGCGACTGGGCAGAGGCGGGGGAAAGGGCCTTCCGGCACCGAAAGCAGGCAGCGGCTTGTTGGACTTGCGGTTCTTGAGACTCTGACCGACGGTCGCGCTGTGCTGGCTCTTAGCCGTCTGGATGCGACTGAGTTCCGTCTGTGTTCTCTGCAAGCCCTCCACCTCGGTTGGGATCCGGCTCATGCCGACAGGCCGCCTTGAGACTGTTTCTTCGCTTGTTGTTGTCGATACTGACGAGGCTGTGATGACTCGCTCAATCTCATGGCTGGCTCTACGCTGCTGCTCGGGTGCTGGCGAGAACTGGCCTGGTGAGGCGTTTGATTCTGCTATCATCAATTCTCGATCTACTTCATCTAGATGTGGCGCCATTGTTTTGGTGGTTCCCCCTTTTTGAGATTTGTAAGACTTTAGATTCTAGGTGTAGTGGGTTCAGTGGTGTAAGCGAGAGACTTTATACTCTCTCTACTCTATTTTTTGAAATGCGTCTGTAATGAGAAGTTTGACTCAGAATTATTGTCTTGCGAGGTGAATTGGTAGTGGTAGTGACGGGATGGCACAATTAGAAGCAAAAGCCAAGAGAGGTATTATAAAACGGTATGGCTGTATATTTCTGGTATAATGTATTCAGGATGATAGAGTAGTTGGTGATAATGTAAATTAGAGTTCATACATGAAGGCCAAATAGGGAGGGCGGGCACCGGCTTGTTTATAGCATGATTTTTAGCTCCCAGGACAGAAAGAATTTCCTGAGCCACTTTATTAATACATGCTATATCACTTATTATTCACTAGGGCATCCTAGTGTAACGGTATTAATAAACATACGTGAAAGGATAACGGAGATCCGCATCGGCCTTCGCTTCTTCAGATTTTCGATTAATACTGGAGTGCTGGGGCCTGACCCGATGACGAAAGATTTTCTGTTGGTTCACGTCGACGGGCACTTATTTTCCCGGGTTGGGTTTAGCTTTCCAGGAATTTTTAGGATTGATGCGACAAGCTGCCAACTTGAACTAGAAAGCGACCAACATGTGAATCATAAGCACCATATCATCATACAATGCCGCATTCTTTTCCGCTATCAATGAGGTATTCAAATTGCCTCCGAGGGCTCTGACGGCATACTCATATGCATATGCACAGTTTATCTTATCAAGAAACGCCTGCAAGTTGCTGATCAAGAAACAACTAGGGCTAAGATGATTAAACGCCCGGAGATAGACGGTCTCGACCGGCTTTGCTGTGCCTCGGTATTGATCTACGGCATAGTTAATTAATAATTGAGTCAGTCCGTGTGCGCAACCCGGGCTTAGCCGTATCTTGTCAATTCCTCTAGGATCAACCGGCAAGTAAGAATACTCCGATCCCTTCATCTTTGCACTATTCATGCATTGAAGACAGTAGAAAGACGGACTTAGGAAGTGTGCTAGTAATCAGGCCTATATATCTGACGTTCAAGTTTGTTTCGGATCCGGTAAGTCCAGTACCTAAAAGGCATATGTATTTCGGTATTTCAGAGCAATGGCAAGTTATCCACGAGTCATCCCACTTTGCATTATTGAGACCACCAGGGTATCGGAGCTCACTCGGACATAATGCACGGAGCTGCATGACCAAGCCGGTCACTATGCCGTTTCCAGCCTAAGCAGCTCGATGCCGACTCCCGAGGCGTGCTAATTGCGTAAAAATTTGTAAGCTAATAAAAAGATGTAGAGTAGTGAATCACATAATTCCTTCCGCCGTTGTTTGACAGGCGGGAACTTTTTAAATACGAAGTGGGATGGAATGAAAATTGTTTGCTTGTGCCTCGGAAGTGTACGTAAGTATAATGATTATCGGAATTAGAGAAGCTTAGAATTGGCCGAGGAAAAAGTTCTTTCCAGAAATCAATTGGAAAAGAAGTCCCTTCTCTCAGAAATGCTACCTACCTCCAGAGAATGACGGATGCGCAATACCCCGCCAGTTGCCCGGAAGATGCATGGAGCTGTGCTTGTCTCTTTCATCGTAAGATTTCAATTATTGATCACCATTGATGAAGTAGAAACGTCAGGTTGCATTAGATTGCCTACCAATGCAGGTTTCTCGCCATCCCACCTGTCTCCAACTGAATTGCCACAGGAGCTACAGAAGCCAGACCGACCCGAGGGGACGGTTTTGCATTCAACCACATGGCATAAATATATATCTCCTTCCATCTCATAGGTGAGTTTCACCGATATAGGTTTTAGTATAGCAAGATGTAGAATTGTGAAAGGATGGAATTCGGCTCGCCTTTGTCAGGCCTACCAAGTTCCGAACCCCGGTGACGAACGGTCATCAGGCGTCAACACCGACCCAAACCCACAACCCGATATCCTACCACATGTGATCCCTTTGAAAGGGACCTAACATGTGGGATGGTGGAATAGCCTACTGACCCCGAGATGAGGCTCATCGTGACTCAAGAGAAATAAGCTCAGCATGATGATTCATAACAAGTTTATACTTAGACCAACGGCATGTCAGATTCTATGTCAGACAGGCCGCTGTAACATGCAACAAGAATATGGCAAGAATTTGCGACATAGGTTGAAGTTGGGTATTATGTCTATCCTATAACTAAACGCCGCTCTGCTGGTGTCCAATATAAGCCTCCAGTGCCATGCCATGTTAACTAACCCCCCATCCATGCTCAAGTAATCCCGCAGCCGACTCAAGACTCAAGCCCACCGTTTCGGGGTATATGAACCAAACGATAATCCACCCGGCAACACAGACGCCGGCATAAAGCACAAAGGTCCACGCGGGCGTGAGCCAATCCATAAGGGGGAGAAAGGTGAGTCCAACAACGAAATTGGCGCCCCAATTCGTCGCCGTCGCCAGCCCGCTCCCTAGCGCGCGGACCTTGAGCGGGAATAATTCGCTCTGCATCCAAGGGACGTTGCCCAATCCCAGAGCATATGCCGCTACGTAAACCATGATATCAAAGAGAATGAATCCTGCTGTGTTGCGTGTTAGATCTCCATTGCTCCGATCTGTAGTTGATGGAGGTGTGGTTGTAGTTGTCCCCGTGATGCTAAATCCAAGTGCTGTGGCCAGAAGGCCAATTGCCATTACCGGAATCGAGTAAAGCAGGATCCGTCGCCGCCCGATGCGGTCTATTAGAAGCAGTGCCGCGACGGTAAAGACGAAGTTTGTCAGGGCGACAGTCAGAGATGTCAATGTGGGTACGGAGAACCCAAGGGCCAGGAAGATGGTAGCTGAGAAATACATAAGTGAATTCTATCATTCGTTAGCAGTGGATCAAGTATGCAGTTTGGCATATCGTATATTGCAATAAGGTCGAAGGAGTAACATACGAAGCCGCACAATTGCTGCAGGCCTTGTAGAAGACATGCAATAGTTAAGGCCCTCCGGTTCTTGGGCACATGTATTAGTTCGCGTAGTCCTTTGAACCAGCTATGAGAGTCTCTTCCAGCCGGAACTTCAAAACTCGTCCTCTCTTCTTCGTCTCGAATCTCGATCTCTATGTCTTTCAATATGTTGTCGCCCACGCGGACAGAAATTGGGTCAGAGCCAGATATTTTCCTGATAACAGCCCGTGCCTCAGACGATCTCTTGGCTTTCACCAACCAGCGAGGTGTCTCTGGCATAAAGAGCAGCGAGACGAATTGCAGTATAGCGGGCACTGCGCCGAGCCCGACCATCACTCTCCAGCCCATGGCAGGATCAACTTTTTCAGCGCAGATCCAACCGACGATGTATGCAACAACCTGACCGAACGTGATAGACAGAACATTCATCGTAACGACCATTCCGCGATGTGCGGCAGGAGCCAGTTCAGCAAGGTACAGCGGGGTCACAAAGCTCGCAGCACCAACAGCGAGACCGACGATCGATCTGCCTAGTACCATAGCCGGCACAACAATACTGTATGCCTGAATAAATGCACCAAGTATGAAGAGTATATCAGCGAGCAATATGATGGGCTTTCGTCCTACATGATCGGCGAGGATGGAGGATAATGGGGAAGCAAACAGGGCGAAGAGGGACGTCGACGATGTGATGATCGACTTGTCGAGGGAGGTGAGTTCGCGGCCCGAGAGCGAGGGTCCGATTGATACGAGCGTCGCGGATATCACTCCTGTATCATCTGGATGCTTTCGTTAGTTTGAGCCTCTTGAGTGTTACCATTCGGGCCTATGGAGGGGTTGTGATGAAAATGGGAGCAATTACATCCAAAGAGCAGACCACTAATGCCTGCCGATAGCGTCAATAACCAGACAAAATATCCGAGCTGACCACTATGCCTCTTTCCACTGTCGGACTCTGAAGTATTCGTCTCTCCTGGGAGAGATTCATTTTCGAATTCATTATCGTGCTCTTGTCGGGACAACAGTGGTGCCTCGGCTTGGCTCTCCATACCTAAAACCTACCCACCAGGTCATTCGACGCGCTGGTGACGAGTCAGCCGTTTGGTATCAAGATATCTATAGCGCAAGCCTTAGCCTATAGTCTTTGCAGCATCTTTAAATGCAAAAGACGCGCCAATTCCTCTTGCGAAACAAATGATGCGTTGATTGAAACCGGGAAATTGGTAGAATCACGAGTCAGTTGCGGCGATCATGGGGTACTCTTCGCAGGGATGGGATGATGCCGATTGGCCGGGAGATCCCTCTGCAAGGGCGATTAGCGATCTAACGGCCGGGAAGTTGATGAGTAAGAACATTGATCTGTTTTCCAGCTCACACTGTTCAATAACGAATTTCAGTTGGGATGAGCAAGCTCTTTGTTTGATGCATCGTCGTATAAGAGAAATCTTTGCAGTGTGACTTTTGACCAGCCAGAACCTGAGACAGCCAGCGGCTATACTCAGCAGAGAGTACGACTAGCGCCGACTCTTAGACATCAGAGGTATGTCAGGATAGCAATCCAAGCAATCGCTAGACAAACACCAATAAAGAGCTTTCCGAGAGTCGGAAAGCTCGAAAACCCAACTCCGGTCCGGTGGAGTCTAGTTGATTGAGCCATATCCCGAGGGTTTGCCTCTGGTAGGGTGAAAGTTCCCGAGCAGAGTGAAAAGAGACTAGGGCCTGTTGGAAGCGCTCTGTTATCCGTATCGGAGACTACATCTGGCTCTACACCTGCACAGCAGCAGACTCCAGAAGGTGTATGAGAGCTTGCTTGACAACTCATTCCGGTAGGACATCGTATTTCCTGCGGATAGTCAATTCGACAGTCTTCATTCTATTCTCCCTGTTTCTAACTTACAGGTTGGCCCGTGTTTGCGCAGGTTGGTCGGCTCGTGCGAATACTGCTCCCTCTCTGAGCTATGGCATCGTCACTTACACGAGCCTTGCTCAAGACGGTGCCCTCGAGAGCATTTATCTTTGTATTAGATTGTTCCGGAACGATCGTTGGCAGTGACACGAGAAACGGGGTAATCGCATTGGTTTCCTCGTGCTTATATACATCCGAAGGCGGCCGGCCCGAAGTCTCCTAACAAATGGTCGTGAGTTGAACTTGCATTCGATGGTGCGGCTAATGGCCGTTTGTACTACTCACATTGTAGACAGAATATAGGACAACACAGATTAACACGGCAACAATACCAACGGCGAAAGGGATCAGAAAAAGCCATCGCACCAAGGATGGCGGTCTCCCAAACGGGCACCATCGGTCCAAGCTGTACCAGTTCCGCCATTTCAGATTTCTGTCGATTTTCCAAGGTTGTTGCTTATGATGGACACAGTAAGGTTGGGCGACATGATTGTGCCCATTCTTGCCCTTCATCCTTCTACTATTCTGTGTTCTATTGCTTTTAGAACTGCTTTTGGAGTTTCTGGAAAGCTGTCTGGTCTTTTCCGGTTCGATAACGGGAGGTGGGATCTCTCCAGTTGAAGGCATCAATGCAACGGGGTGGTAGTTGTTCGGCAAGCTTGGACGGTGTCTGAGTCGCTTTACGTATGAATAGAAGGTCTGAAACTTAGGTCACAGAGCTAAAATGAAGTATTAATTGCTGCAGTCTAGGTATTTGTCTTAGGTGGCTGTTGCGTAATTCGGTTTGAAGTTGTAGCAAGATTTCGGTAGGATGTTTTGACTGCATATGGCATCACCCCTGTAATACTTGGCCAAGAAAACATGTGAATAGACTCATGAATTCTGGCAGGAGCGGAAACAAAAATCTTATTTGTGTTACTTTTCGACCGTGACTACTCTCCGTCAAGAGCCACTGAATTTCCTGTCTCGGACGACTTTCTACTATGACTACTTGTCTATATTGATGAAATCCGTTTCGCGGCATCTTGATAGTGCTCATTCCCTTCTTAAAAAAAAGAAGGGGGGGGGGGGGGGGCGGGGATAATTGCGTTGAGAGAGCTTTTGACTTCACTCGACTTTTTTACAGCCTCTTTATGTCACCAGCTACCATTTACTGCATCAGGTTGTGCTTGAAAGAATACCACGCATTCCAGTCCGAACTAGGTAGTCTATGAATTTTTTCGCCCTGCGGACTGTTAACACAGTCTTCTCTCTAAGTTAGCCATGCTTCAGGGAACCTCTGTTCGTGCTTTGTGTGTCATATCTTAACCCATGATGCATGGAAAATGCTTCATTATAAGCCATTCGGAGTCATGCACCTAAAGGCATTGCTGGGAATGAAGTCTGCTTATGTATAAGTAAGTCCATTTTCCCGGCTTCAAAGAAGTAAGGTAATTAGTTTATATCCTATCTATTCCATCTTCACGAGTTACTTCTGGTTATATCTGAGTGCTCGTGGATTTGCTGGACGCTGCAGCACATCAAGATTGTCTATAAATTAGCTATGCTACCTCAAAGAGATACGCGTTTGCGTCAAATCGCAGCATGATGCGGCTTGTATGCCGATCGAAATATATCTTCAAGAAGAATGTATTCGCCGTAGGTCATAGAACAATTCGGCGTGTATGCAAAGTAGTTTTATCTATTGGAATTATCCCCTTTTCGTGGCAACTCAGGGTTCTCTCATTCATACATCGAACATTTATAAAGCCCACGCGCACCTCCCATCGAGGCCGAGGCACAAGCACTACTCAAGAAGACAATGCCGCTCCAGCTACCGACACCTTCCGCTGCCTAGAACCAGGATGACTAAACTTATGGCACATAGGTTGCAACAAAAGACCTGCGGCCGTCCACCAAGGACGCTCCAGGCATTAAACACAGCTAATAAATGGTAGCATTCATGGGCTATCAGTCTGTCCCGTTCTCTAGGTGCTCGCCGTAGCCATGCCACCGGCACTCATTTCCGACGTGGTTGTATCCCATATGCCACTGCCACTCCTTGTTCGCATAGTCATTCCTGTAGGATTAAGTAGCTAGAAGGTCATCGAGGCTGTTGCGGAACTAAAAGTATATGCAGGGAGCAACAAGAAAAGTGGGAGATAGAAACGTCATGTACACAAACGACACCGGGCTTATCCACAGCATGACTCTGAATTGCCCTTTCTCATGGTGTTGTGGTGCTATGCGCCAACCACCCCAAATCTCTAGTTGACAAATTGAACTTGCTGCCCGTTGTGTGAGAACGACTCACCCAGGGCGAAGTCTTTATTTTAGGAGTCCTCCCTCTACACGGCCTGAATTCTCTCTGACAGATACTTATCACCTGGCTCTTTGCGAAGGTGTGATTGTCCCCAATGGTACTTATTTGGACCATACTTCGTTGTGCAAACCTATGAAGAGGTAGGTTGTCACCTCGAGTCTTTTTAACTGGGAGAGGCTCGGCAAAGGGAAGACTCGGTGTGGTAATCAATAGAGGGAAAGGAAACATTCTAACCGCTTTGACCCCCTTTTGCACCACCCCCCCATTTGCACCGTGGAGTACACCAAAAACTTATATATTTCAAATAGCGATAAAAAAATAA
>MU389004.1:0-48015 GCA_022578795.1 Xylariaceae sp. FL0255 | reverse complement strand
TTTTATATATATAATGTATTTTTTATTAACAAAAACTAAATTTCGAATTTTATATATTACTATTTAAAATTAAAAATATTTTTTAATTATGAAATAAAGTATTAAAAATTTTTTTATATAAATATAAATATATATTATATATAATTTAAATTATTAAAAAATATAATAATAAAATATAATATTTTGCTAAAAAATATTTATATATTTTTATTATTTAATTATTATATTATATTTATTTTAAATAATTAAATTATTAATAAAAAAACTTAAAATAAAAAAAAAATTATATATTTTATTTATTTTTTATAAATATAAAAATTATTATTTATTAAATTTAATAAATATTTTAAACTAGTTAAAATTTAAATTATTATATTTAATACTAAAGTTTTATTCCGGGGTTTTATTTATTAAATAAATATAAAGTATGGGAAAATTGGTCTGGTCGGAATATTCCTTTTAGAAAACCTATTGGTGATGTATGGTTAAGTAGAACTTCAGGGCTATGCCACCTAAGGGGGGGCCTCACCAGTTTCTAGAGGCACTAACCGCTTTGACCACCCTTTGCAACACACCCCCCTTTGCACCACTTGGTCCACAAAAATCGACTATTTTTAAAATAATTATTAAAAATACAAAGTTAATAATATAAAATAAAACAAATATATAATTTTTAAATATATAAGTTAAATAATATAATTTTTTTACAAATATTTTTTATAAAATTTTTTATAAATTAAGTATAAATTATTAAAAAAAAAAAAAAAAAAAAATATAATATACACCTATATAAACAGCAACTATATTAAAGGTGGATTTAAATTAGATAAGTTAATTAAATTAAATAAAATAGCAGCCATAGTTTTACACATTTATATAATAATTACTTTTATGTGTAAAGCCTTGTTTTTATACTTTCTCTTTTATATTATTAATATATATAATATTAATATATACACTTACATTTTTTAGCATTATGTTTTATAATAATAATAATATATTTTTAAAAATTTATCATTAATTTAATAAAGTAGCTAAAAATAAAACTTAAATCTATAAATAAAATATATTAATAAAATAAAAAGAAAAAAAATAAAAAATTAAATTATATATATATATTAATAATTATATAATAATAATTATAATAGTTTTTTTTTTTTAATTTAAAAAAAATTATATTTAAAAATTTATAATAAATTTAATTAATTATTTATAATTATAAAAACTATATATATTATTTACTTATTAATAAATTTTATAATAAAATAAATTTTTTTATTATAAATAATTTAATTAATTTATTTATATTTTTTTAATTAATATTAAAATATTTGTTTTATAAAAAATTAAAAAAAAAGTAAAATAAAGGAATTTTATTTAAAATAAAACACTATATAATATTATAAATATTTAAATTAAATATAAATATAATTTTTGTTAAATGAATATATTTATTTTATATTTTTAATATAAATATTAATATTATATTTAGTTTTTTTTATATAAAAGCTATTTATTTTAATTTTTTTAAAATTTTGTTTTAAAAAAATTATTAGTAATATTTAAAAAATAAAAAATAAATTAAATAAATTAATAAAAAAAAAAAACTAGTTTATTATAAAATTTACTATTAAATTAATATTAAATATAATTTTTTTAATTATAAATATTTAAATAAATTAATTACAAACTTTTATAATAATTTGTATAGAAAAAATAAAAGTATAAAATAAAGTTTTATAAGTAAAGTTTTTAAATAAATATTATTAACTATTTTATTATAAAAGAAATTATTAAAAGGTTAAAAAAAGTATTATATAATTTTAAGTATAGTTTTTTTAATAATATCCTTTAAAATATAGCTAATATAATAAAATATCCGAAATTAAAATAATTAAATTTAAGTAATATAATTAAATAATTAATAGAATAGATAAAAATAAATAGAAGTAACAAGTTTTTATTATTAATTTTGGGTTTTAAAAGCTAAAATAGCTAAAATTATTTTTTTTAAGATTTTTTTTTTTTATTACTTTCGGAAAAGTGTTTTTTTATAAATAAATAAATTTATTAAGCTTTAAAAGATTTTAATAATTATTTAATAAATTTAAAAAGTTAAATTATAATAAAAATAAATTAAATAAATTGTTAATAAGCGTTAAAATTTAAAAAATTTCGAAAGTTTATAAAAATTTTTTTAATAAATCTATAAAATATAATTATAAAATAATATTATAAAATTTTATTACTTTTATTAATTTTTATAAAAAATATTAAATAGCAATATTATTATTGATTATAAAGTAATTTTTTATAATTTTAATACTTTTTTTAATATTAATATTTGGAATTTTTAAATAAAAGCTAGTAAAAAATAGAAAAAACTAATCAAATTAAAAAAAAAACCCTAAAAAAATAGCTTAATTAAAAATTAAATTTAAATTTTTTATATATTATATTATTTTATATAAAAATTTTTATTTTAATATAAAATTATATGTTAATAAATAAATATTCTAATTATTAATAAATTTAATTATTAAATATAATTATTTGTTTTATATAATAAATAGGTTTTTTTTAAAAAAAATTATAAAATAATATAATTTAATTAATTATTAAAAATAAAATTATTTAATTATATTTAATAATTTAATAAAACTATTAATTAATATATTTGTTATATTTAAATAAAATATAGTAATAATTTTATTATTAATATTTTATCAAATATATTAAAAAAGTTACGAAATATAATAGACTTACTTTTGTAATAATTAAAGTTCTTTAATGTGTAGGAAATTTTTTATCGATAAATAAATAGTAAGATAAAAAATTTAGGTTTATATAATGCTATATCTTTTGTAGGCGTTATATTTATTTACTTTTTTTTCTTTAATTTAATATTAATTTGTTAACTTAAATTGTTAGCTGCGATATTATTGTTTATATATATATTTTTATAATAATATTAAATTCTTTTTATAATAATACTAGCGATAGCTTTATTTAGTTATATTATTTTATTTATATATTAGGCGTTATATAAGTTTTATTTATATCGATCTATAGCTTTATATATTATAGACTTACTTAAAGATCGCGATAAAGTGTTATTTTATGCCTTTGAGATCTAGGTTAAAAGGTCTTTTATATATTACACATACAGCCCTTGAGGCCTAGGAAAAAAGGCACTTTCATTATTGCTTAAAGGCCTGCGATTAAAATGCCTTCCTAAACCTCTAATATATAGGTTAATGTATTTAAAATAAATACTAGCAATAGCTTTACTTTTAAAAAAATCAATACGCAATTAAACAAACGCTTTATATATATAATAACATACCACCTTTTACTATATAAACTAAAAAAACTTACTTTTATACTTCCACCTTTTAATAATTATAAAAATACGCTTATATAGCTTAGTTTTAAAAATTTATTTACTATTATTATTAATGTAGTAATTTATTTAATTTAAAATTATTAATACTTTAACGTTATTAATTATGCTAATTGCTATAAATTTCGCTTTCATAATATTTTTATAACAATACCGTTAATTTTAAGCTATTACAAAGTATAATAATATATATTTATTACTACCGTTATATTAAGCTTTTTTTTTTTTATTTTTTTCTATTAATATTTAAGCTTTATATTTTCTTATTAATTTTATTGTTATTATAAGCAATTTATTATATAAATTATCTATTACTTAGCTCTCTTTTATATTTTATTTAATATTTCTATTATTTTTGCTAATATAATAGCGCTTTTTATAATAATCTACGTTTTACTTGATTTTTATAAATAATTTACTATATTTTAATATATTTATTACGCTTTTTATATTTCTATACTTTTTATAAATTAATATATATATATTTAATAAATTTCTATAAATTGAATACTTTCGGAAAACTTTTTATAATCGAATATATAAAAACTTTATATATATTTATTAATACCTTTAATAGTTATATTCTATATATTTAATATATTTATGCTATTATTATATATATTATTTTAATATATATTATTTATATTATTTATATTATTTATATATAATTTAAAAGCTTTACTTTTTATACCTTTATTATATTATATTATTTATTCTTTTAATTTTGCTGTTATGCTAATTTTTTATATAAAATCAGCCTTTCCGATAAATATTATAAATATACCTTTTTAAGAAATAATTAATTTACTTATATATACCTTTTAACTATGTTTATATATTTAATTATATTATATTAATTATATATATATATTTTAATATAACTACTTAAATAATTATATATCGCTAATATTTAATAACTACTATTAATTAATAATTATTTTTATTTTTTATTTAACGTTTTTATTAATAATAATATTATTAATATATCTTAATTTTTATTATAAAAATAGATAAATTAGGTTAATTTATGCTATTTTAGTTATTTTAATAAAATTTAGCTTTTTTAAAAAAAAGTAGTTATAAAATATAATAGACTTATTTTTATAATAATTAAAGTTTTTTAGTATACGGGAAATTTTCCATCGATAAATAAATAGTAAAATAAAAAATTTAAATTTATATAATACCGTATATTTTATAAATGCTGTATTTATCTATTTTCTTTCCTTTAATTTAATATTAATTTATTAACCTAAATTATTAGCTACGATATTATTGCTTATATATACACTTTCGTAATAAAAAATTTACTAAAATATATTTTATATAATTGTAATATTTAAAATTTTTTAAAATTTCTATAATTTTTATATTATTTAAAAATATAATAATTAATAAAGTAATTAATTATTTAATTTTTTTTTTAAATTTTCGTAATTATTTTATTTTATAGATAGCTTTTGTAAAAATTATAAATTTAGTTTTTAAAATAAATAACATAATAATAAAAGTTTTTTTTAATATTTAAATAATAATAATATTTATAATAATTATTAGATATTTTTAAATAGATTTTTTTATAATTTTATATTTAATAAAATTATTATTAGCTAGGATAATTAGTTAAAAATTTTTAAAATAAAAATGTTTAAAATATAAATAAGTTAAATTTATTTTATAATAAATCGATAATTTTATAATATTTTTTAAATATTAAAAAAAATGTTTAGTTTTTATAAAATTGTTACAAACCAACAAAGGACAAGGCCCAATCAAGGGATTTAGTGTGTGTGGAGGCGCCACGGATACTTATATATGCCTAAATGGAGGGGTTATGTAAGGAGATCACGTGACATCAAGATCAGTGGATCAGTAACTGATCCATGATCCAGATCAGTGGCTTATCACAGTGATCTATGAGTTGGATCAGTACGGGATCAATGATCTTAAGAGTTATTGGGGGAAGGAATTAAATATATAGTTTATAGCATCTTTTATGTTTCTAGTCATTCTTTCACTCAATTATCAATCTAAGCATTTTCTACTTTTTTGGAACTGAATAGGAGAAATCTTTTAGCAACTATTCTAAATAATATAACGTTTAGCTACGCTTATTTATAATTATAAGTCGATTTCGTCGTTAGTATAGCTAACCTTTATCTTTAAGAACATAAACCTTATTATACGGATAACCATTTAGTTAGACAAATCGTTATATTTTAATAACTCTTGTTTAATTAATTATCTCAACAACAGCTGAGCAATATATCCGGAACTTAAAGCCCCCCACCTTTAATTCAACGGAGCCTTGCCGAAGAAATAGATTAAAACAACAAAAGCAAAGCCGACTTCCGAATTATTAAAAAAAAATACGATAACTTAGTTAATAAAATACGTAGCTTTAAAAAATAATTTAAAAAACAAGCTAAGGCAAATAATAATAATATAAATATTTATTAGGCACATATTTAATAGCTTGAAAACTAAGTCAAGATATTTTAGATAGCCGAAAATATTATTAAAACTTTTATTAAAGGAGGACGACATTTGAAAATAAGCAAACCAGGATTCTTTAATAGAATTTTAGGAAATATACGTAGTTTTTTTATTTAAATTAAAATATATTAAGAATACTATGCTTTAAATTTTAATAATAATATTAAACGTATTATTTATATAGCGTTATTTTTAAAAAAAAAGGCTTTAGTATAGTTTAAGCTATACCTAGCCGATATAATAAAGAAGACTTAAGTATAATAGAAACCGGAGACCGTTCTTATATTCTTATCTTTCGAAAATTTCGAAATATAACTCAAATCTCTATACCTCGACCCCGAAGAAAAAAAAGAAGCCCAATAAGAACTCCTAAAGTTTATGCAAAAAGGAGCAGTTTTGACTTATACGGCGGATTTCCGATAAATTGTTATATAATTTAATATAAATAATAAATCTAAAATCTTCCTATTTTATTAAAATCTAAAGGAATTAGTTAAAGACGAATTTTATAAAATAAAGGCAAGTAACAACTTTTTAGAATATTAAACGAAAGCTATACGTATCGATATACGCTAATATAAACGACGATAATAAAAAAAAAACCAACTAACGTTCTTCCTTAGGAAGTCCAATAAGGGACGACGACATAACGGGAATATTTCTTATAGTATATATTTAAGACCTATAGACCTAGATATAACTCAAAAAAGTAAAGGTCAGAAGAAGTCTAAAAATAAAAACAACATTACTTGTTACAATTGCGGCAAGAAAAGACACTATAAGAACAAATGTTGCAGCAAAAAAAAAACAACATATCCAAAGGTCCCAGAACCAAATATAAACGCTACCTAACTTAAAAAACAAACACTTGCTGCTATACTACGAGCAGATATCTAATAATTAAAATCAGAAAATTCGGATAGCTAATATTAGCAATATATTTTTAAAAACAAAGCTTATCCAATATATCTAGAAATAATAAAATCTAAAGCAGCTATTGCTAAAAAATATATATACTATATAATAGTAATCTGCAAACTATACCCAGCCGGATGGCAAAAGTTCGAAATTATATTAGAAAAAGATAGTAACAGCAACATTACTATATTTAACGATAATAGCAAATTTATAGCGGAAAGTTCTACTAGCAAAATCTAACATAAAACAAACGCTCAATTAAATAAAATACTATTAGGACATAAGCTATAGAAAGAACCTACTATTTATCAATAACTAGCAGAAACTAAAGGAAATATAGTATAAGAACTTCTTATTCGGAAACAACAAGAAAAATATACTACCAATTGGTTTATTAAAAAAAAATTAAATGCTTAAAACAACCTCGACAAAACGGTTAAAGATATCTACTAAAATCGAAAAGTCGATAAAAATTGCCTACTATTAAATAATTTATAAATAAATCTAAAATATAAACGATACCTAAAGATATTATAGATCTTATATTTTATTAGCCAATATTTAATTTATTTCTATAACAAAATTAAATATCAATAGTTCTTACGAAAACTGCAAAAATAGTTCATAAAAGAACCATATATAAAAGAATTTATAAAACTCGTAAAGTTTGTAATACAAAACTTTCGAAAATTTGCAGTCTTTAAAAAAAATATAAACCAAAACTGCAACATATTATAATAATTAAAATATACCAATAAAATATATAGACCTCATATATAAACAAAAGCAGAAAATTGGCACCAAGCTAACAAATTATCCTATTATATAAAGTCCAGCATAATTAATTATAATAACGATCTTTATAAAAAGTATATAATATAAAAGGTTACGAATTATCGATATACTAGGGATAGGATAAAAAAAGAAATCTTAAAAAAAGTCGCTAAAAACTAGATATCTAGAGGATTATTTTATAAACCGAAAATATTAAAAAACTATTTTACTGTCTACAAAATAATATCAGATAATTAAAATAAAGCAAATAGAGCTCTAAAAATTATTAAAAAAAAAATATATAAATAGTCCAAAGAATAAAAACGCGCAATTAGCTTTAGAAAACTTTATAAAGAAGCATAACACAAAATATACAAAACAGGTATTAAATCGACATTACTTTTTAAAAAAACAGAAATATAGAAAATATAATTAAAAATAGACGCCTAAATAATAATATTAGTTACCTATTAGTTGCAAAATTGGGACAAAAACGACCGATTTTATGCAAACTATAAGGGATTATATAAAGCAGCAGTTTTATAATCTTAAAAAAAGAATGTCTTAAAACTAGAAATTAGTATTATCTAGGATACCAAAACCGCTGCAGCACAGCAACGATGCTATAATTAGGAATACGATATACGTATATAAATAAAAAAAACATTCAATAGAAAGAAAACGTTAGAAAAACAGCCAAACCAGCAGATTGCCAATCAATAGACAAAAAATAACGAAAAACAATTATAAAACGTCAATAGCTAACTTAAAAATTAACTCGATACTTTAATAATATAAATATTAGGATCGATAGTTATTTTATTATTAACGTAATATATAATAGTTAGAAATTTAGAGCCCTATTAGACTTAGGAGGACTAGGGAGCTACATATCCCTAAGAATAGTCAATAAATATAATATACTTTAGAATATAAAAAAATAACCTTATATACTCAAAACTGTAGATAAAAGCCCGATATTTTATAATAACGGTATAGTTAAAAAAGAAATTGTAGAATTTATTTTAGACATTACCGGTTATAAAAAACAGTTTACGTTTAATATTATAAATATATTAAATTTCGATATAATATTAAGAATACCTTAATTGCAGAAAAGCAATCCCCAAGTAGACTGGAGAACTGGCCATTTCTATTGGGATATATTAAGAAGGAGCTTAGCTTCTATAGCATTGCAAAAACTAGCCGTAAATAAGACTTAACAATACCTAGTAATTACCTTAATAATATAAAATATCAAAGCAAAACAAGACGAATAAATTACTATTCCCAAAAAATACGAAGAATTTCGTAACTTATTTAATAAAAAATACTAAACTATAATAAAGCTACTTAAATATAATTAATAGAATTACTATATATCTTTTAAAAAAAGACAAGAACTACGATTTTTTCCTATTTATAGTATAAATAAATAGTAACTTGAAATACTCAAAGAATAGGTAACGAAAGAACTCAAAAGTAGAGGAATTCGACGATCAATATTGCCAACAGGCGTACTACTCCTCATTATACCTAAAAAACCTGGCAAAAATAGAAAACCTAAATAGAGGATTTACTATAATTTCCGAAACCTAAATAGCAAAACCATAAAAAACCGATACTTCTTACCGCTTATTAAAAATTTAAAAAACCAACTATATAGCATATAGTAGTTTATTACGTTAGATTTACTTAATATATATAACTTAATATGTATTGCCGAGGGAGAAAAATGGAAAACGACGTTTTGCACCTCCTACGGATATTATAAATGTTTATTAATGCTATTTAGATTTACTAACGTACCAGTAACGTTCTAAGAAATAATTAATACGATATTGCGAAAATATTTTAATCATTTTATAATAGTATATCTAGACGATATATTAATATATTTTAAAACGTTAAAAAAATATAAAAAATATATTAGATTAATATTAAAAATACTATAAAATATAAAACTGCTAGTAAACCTAGAAAAAAACGAGTTTTATAAATAGTAGGTGGATTTTTTGGGATTTACAATATTTTTAGGAGAAGTCCGAATTTAAGATTTTAAGATATTAGTAGTTAGAGACTGGCTACTGCTAAAAGATATTGCTGGGGTACGATCGTTTATTAGATTTACGAATTACGTACGCATGCTTATTAAAGACTTTGGAAGAATAGCAGCTTTGTTAACGGATTTAATAAAGGAGGGAGTTCCGTTTATTTAAATTGAACGTAAATAAAAAACTTTTAATCGAATTAAAAAAGCGATTCTCGACGAACCAATATTAAGATTTCTAAATTTTGATAAAAAATTCGAAATCGAAGTCGATACTTATAATTTTACTATCGGAAAATAATTAAGATAACGAAATAAAAAAGGCAAATTATATCCGGTAGCTTTTTTTTTTAAGAAACTATCAGGATTTTAACTTAACTACTAAATATATAACAAAAAATTAATAACTATTATAGAAATTTTTTATAAATAAAAACTTTATTTTAGTAAAATTATAGTATTAGTAAAAGTTTATAGTAACTATAAAAACTTTACTACTTTTATAATAATTAAAGAATTAAACAAACGGTAAATTAGATAAGCAGAATTCCTATTTCAGTTTAATTTCTAAATCGTCTATGTGGCAAGAAAGGAAAATATATGGGCAGATATCTTTAGCCGTAAACTGGAATATAAATAAGAAGTATTATTTTTAAGTTAAATATTTCTAAATCTTATAAGAGAAGGATACTTTATAATTGCAATAATTTAACAAGATTATAGAAAATAGGCTAATTAGATAAAAAGCTACTTTTGCGGAATTATAAAAGGAAACCTTCTAAAAAGCACTATATTTTAAAATAATATATAAAAAAAACTAACTAAAACAAACAATATTATAGTATATAGAAATAAACTATATATATTACTAGTATTTTAAAAAAAGCTAGTTAAAAAACTATATAAATATTTATTAGCAAGATATTAAAAAGAGTATAAAATATTCGTAAGATTTTAAAAAACTTACGACTTTTTTAAAGTAAAAAAAATAGTCCAAAAAGTTATTAAAAAATATAATCTTTATAATAAAGCTAAGTTATTTTGATATAAATTTTATAGACTATTAAAATCTATATTACTACTAGGTAGGGCGTAGGAAGTAATTATATTCGATTTTGTTACAAAATTACTATTATTTAAAGAACTTATAATAGGAATATTTTATAATAATATTTTTGTTATAATATATAAATTTATTAAAATGGTATATTATATTTTTTATATTAAAGTAAGTACGGCTGAAGATTTTATATATATTATAATTCGATATCTTATAAGTCGATATAAAATATTTAAAGAATTTATATCTAATAGAGATCAGAAAATAGTATTTAAATATTAGCAGTTTTTAATAAAAATACTAGGTACTAAAAGCAAAATATCTACAAAATATTATCTATAAATTAATAAATAGATTAAATATTTTAATTAGATTTTAGAAGTTTATTTATAATATTATATTAATAAATAACAAAATAATTAAGTTAAAAAACTACCTAATACAAAATTTATATATAATAGCTTAAATATTAAATCTATTAAAATATCACTATTTAAGGCGAATTACGGATTTAACTTAAATATTTCTAAAATATTATTTAAAAATATTATTGCATTATATATAAAAATTTAAGCAAAAAATCTAATTAGTCTATAATAACGAATATAAATAAAACTAATATTTTTATAATAACGCTTAAAATTATACTATAATAAAAAACGGTTATTAAAACTAATTTTAAAAGAAAAAGATAAAATTTATCTATTTCGACGAAATATTAAAACAAAACGACCAAGCGAAAAACTCGATTTTAAAAAAATTGAACTATTTAGAATCAAGAAAGTTCTATTAAATCTGAACTACCAACTATCGTTATTTTACAAAATAAAGATACACCCAGTTTTTCACATTTTATTACTAAAACCAGCATTACTTAATACTAAACTTAAAATATAATTCGAAATAAAACTCGACTAAGATATATATAATATAAAAGAAATATTAGATTCACGTCAAAATAAAAATACTTTTAAATATTTAATATATTAGAAAGATTACCTATATTTAAACAATACTTAGGAACTTAAGATAAATCTGTTATTTGTCTTAGAGATTGTGGCGGACTATTATCGCCAATACCCTGATCGACCAAAGCCAAGAAAGAAGGATCGACCTCCCAAAAAGCGTCAAAGGCGGGACCCAGACCAATCGAGCCCTAGTCAATAATATCGATCGCACCGCCGATATAAGCAGAAACCATAACGTCAGACTCCTGCCGCTCGCGTTTATCTAGCTTATCTAAAGATTAAAGGCTACGATTTATTATTTAAGCCCTACGAGTAATAAAAGAAAAGCGTTAAACCTGTAACTGGTTAAGCTTCGTAAAAGCTTTTTGGGTCTTTTGTGTTAAACGATTGAAGCGTTTAGAGATCGCCTCCTCTTTATCCTTCAAACGACGAGATTCAAAAAGCACGCAATTTAAAGAACTTATCGGGACCCTAGAGCCGTTGCAGAAAATTCCGCGACAAATATACTTTTTACAACGGGAAACCCCGTCTATTATTTTATATTTTACTTTCTGCCTCCGCTGCTAACGCGCGTAACAATTAGAACAAGGCATAACTTCGAAACTAAGTTCGTCTATCGTAGTAAAGAGGCGATATCGTTGTTCGGTTTTGGATAAGCGTATATGTTTGTTAATTCGGTCTAGCATAGTGTTTTAATACGGCATCTCGCAAAAGACAAAGAAAAGAAGAATACGAAACAAGACAAGGGGAACTTACGCTATTTATTATTAAAGACAACAATAATAGAAGGAGGGGAATAATATTACAAACTAACAAAGGACAAAGCCCAATTAAAAGACTTAGTATATATAGAGGCACCACGGATATTTATATATGCCTAAATGGAGGGGTTATGTGAGGAGATCACGTGATATCAAAATCAGTGGATCAGTAACTGATCCATGATCTAGATCAGTGGCTTATCACAGTGATCTATGAGTTGGATCAGTACAGGATCAATGATTCTAGGAGTTACTAGGGGAAGGAATCAAATATATAGTTCATAGCATCTCCTATATTTCTAGTTATTCCTTCATTTAGTTATCAATTTAAGCATTCTCTACCTTCTTGGAACTAAATAGGAGAAATCTTCTAGCAACTATTCTAAGTGATACAACGCTCAGCTACGCCTATTTACAGTTATGAGTCGACTTCGTCGTTAGTACAGCTAACCTTTATCTTTAGGAATATAAACCCCACTGCACGGATAACCATTTGGTTAGACGAGTCGTTACAAAAATATTTTTTTTTAAATATATATATATATTAAAATAATTATTATATTATAAAAACTATATTAATTTTAATAATTATTATAATATATATTATAATATTTATTAATATTTAATATTATTTTAAATTAAAAATTGAAAATTTATAATTAATAAAATAAAATAAATTTATTAAAAATAATATTTTAATAAATTTAATATTTATTAAATTTAGCATAATTAGCGTTTATTTAATATATTAATTTTAATTTAAATATAAAATTTAAATAGTTATAGTATAAATAATTAAGATTTTTAAAAATTAAATTATGAACTTTTTATTATTAATAAAAATATTTTTATTTACTTAAATTTTTAAAACTTTACTAAAAGTAATATTTAAATTTATAATAAGGTAATTATTAATATAAATAATAATATAATAATTTATAATAATATTTTAATATATTAAAAGATTTAAAATTAAAAAAAAAACAGAAGTTTTTTACAATTTTAATAAATTTTTTTTTACTAAACTTTAAAAATTTATTTTAAATTATATAAAATTTTAACAATTACTAAATTTTGTTTTATAAAAAAATTATAACTATATTTTATAATAAATTTTAATAATTTTAAATTTTTTAATACTATTATTACTATATTTAAAAATAAAAAATAAATCGTTTTTTATAAATTATTATATAAAAAAACGATTATAAAATTTACCTATTTAATTATTTAACTATTTAAAATAGTTAAAATTAAAAAGTTTTTTTAAATAAATAAAATTATAATAGTTATAAAAGTTTTATTATAATCGATTTTTTCGATTTATTTAAAGTTTTTAATAATATAATGAAATTTAAATTTATAAATATAATTTTACTAATTAATTTTAAATTTTAATATTTGTTATATATTAATAGTTTTTTATTTAATATTATTTTTAATAATAAATTTTAGAATTTTAATAAATAATAGTTATTAAAACTTGTTTTTAAAAATAATAAACTATTTTTTGCTAAATTTTTTTTAAATATTTAAAATAATAATTTAAATTATAATTTAATAAATAAAATATTATATAAAATATAACTATATAGAAAAATTTATTTAAAAAAAAGAATTTTTAACTATTCAAAAAAATAGTCTAAAATTAGCTAATTTATTAAAATTTTTATTTTTTTTAAAAAAAAACTATAAGTTTATATTAATTTTCATTAACGTTAATCATGAAAAATAGATTTATTATAATAAATTATTAAAAAAAATTTATAATAAATAAATTTAAAATAAAATAAAAAAATTCAAAATTTTCTAAAAAAAATACCTAAAATTTAAAAATATATCTCAATTTAATTTAAATTTATTTAAAAAAGATTTATTTTAAAAATTAATATTAATATTAATTTTTAAATCAAAGCTACTTAAATATTTTAAAATAGCTTTTTTTCAAAAAAAAAAAAAAAGCTTTTAATTTAAATAAAAAATTTATTAATATTTTTTTTATAAATGAATTTATTAATAATTATTTTAATAAACAAATTTATTAAAATAGTTTTTATAAATATTAAAAATTTATTTATTTTAAATAATTTTATTTTAAATATTATATAACGTTTAAAATAATATATTAAATAAATTAAATTATTTAAAATTGCAAAAATTTTGCTTTTTTTAGTTTTGTTAATAAATTTATAAGTTTTTTATTTTTTTTTTTTAAATATAAAAATAATATAATTATTATTAATAATTATAAATTTATCGTAGTTAATTTTGTAAAATATTAAATTTAAATTTAATTTATTTAAAAATAATTATTTAAAGGATTATTTTTTATTAATAATTATAATATAATTAACTAATTTTTTTATTTAATTTATAATATATCACAAAAGTATATATATAAATAATAATATTGCAGTTAATAATTTAAATTAATAAATTAATATTAAATTAAAAAAATAAATAAATAAATACAACATTTATAAAACGTACAATATTATATAAACCTAAATTTTTTATTTATTATTTAACTATTAATAAAAAATTTTCTACATATTAGTAAATTTTAAACTATTACAAAAATAAGTCTATTATATTTTGTAACTATTTTTTTTTTAAAAAAATTAGATTTTAACGAATTTATTAAAATGTTTAAAACAACGTAAATTATATAGTTTTCAAAGGATAAAAATTCTTAAAATCAAGAAAGATCTTATAGTTCAGCGGGTTTTTCACTTATTGAGTTTAATAATTAATTAATTAAAAATACACATTATACCTTTAATTAGTGACCAAATATTCAGAAACACTACAAAATCCTTACTAGTTTGTCGAATAGACCGCATTTGTGAGGAAAACGACATTCACCGCAGCGTATCTACTAAAAAGTAAGCGTAATACATAGTTTTGTCAAGTGTTTCTGTTTATACATACGCAGAAGTCGCACCAAATACCTCAATCATCCGAGCGTTGGTCATTAAAGCCAATGCCAAGGCAAAGAACGCAGACGCCACGATTACAGAGACTAGACGGACATAGTTGCTCTCGATGAAGTAAAGAGCCGTGACGGAGCACACGGGGAACAATGAAGCCAGCACTGTAGAGACGATACGGATTGCGGCTGCGAGTATACTGTTCTCGTAACGGTATACACCTTCGTCCAGCCCATCTTCGATAGGGGTCTGTGGAAATCTTTGAATAATTATTCCATTGCACGGAAAGGGGCGGGATAGCATACTTTGAACTTTCCACCAACTGAGTGATGCCACCAAGGGATTGCTCTATACGTGAACCACTGAGAAAACATATCTGGTACAGGTCGAGAATTGGGCGCAACAATATCATCGTCATACTTTTCAGTGTAGCATTCCTGGTCGAGCCCTTTCATAGGGAAGTTGCCCATATCCGGTCGCTTGAGCCATAAACGGAAGAAGTTTCGGTCATATGCAGAAGGTGGTCCGAGTTTTGCCATCTTTGCTTGCTTAAGCATTGTATCATCTACGCAGTGGTTTACGGGGATCAGTAAGGCCTCTCATTCAGTTGCGAACAACGTGAACTAACTATACAGCTCAAGCTTCTCCCGAATTTCCATAATCGTGTCCCATTGCTCGATATCGTCCGGCTCCTCGCTATGGTACAGAGTCCACCAGTCTTTATTGGCAATCATTCGATCGGCACCGTTTCGTTGGGCGAGCCTGAATAGCTGAGCCTCCAAATGGGTAAGCTCAGCCTGGAGGAACAACAAGTTCTGAGCATTCAGCATCTTGAACCGTCGGAAAATCGCATACTCGTCTTGTCTGCCCATAAACCGAGCGACTTTGCAATATCCCTCCATGGCGCGATATAAGATAAGGACAAGAGTGGATGGTGGTT
Organism: Xylariaceae sp. FL0255; assembly: GCA_022578795.1. NCBI lineage: Eukaryota > Fungi > Ascomycota > Sordariomycetes > Xylariales > Xylariaceae > Xylariaceae sp. FL0255. The sequence goes on along the minus strand of MU389004.1, from coordinate 31,715 downwards.
GAGTAAGCGAGAGGAGCGCAGCTATGCGATTTCTATAGTTGAGGGCATAACCTATAATCATGCTGGGCGTCAATGCAGAGCCTGACTGCCACTGATGATGGCTTGCATGGATGTAACCTGCCATGTGTACCTGTAGCCAATCAGGCCTTGCTCGTACCCTCCAAGTCCGGGCGGTGCAAGCAACCATTTTGACTAGGCAGACTCGGACTAGGAAAAAAACATGAGTGGACGCGATGAGTGGGTTGAGCTAGAGCTTGCTTGATCTAGAGATAGGGCGGTACGTACCGTTTGGTGTGAAAGGAAGCCTTACTGCATTTTTGGGAGCCATGCGACATCCCGGAGTCTCGAATATGCTCAAGCTAGGCAGCCAGGCAGATTGAACAATATTCTGAGCATATAAAGGCGCCGAGCCACCTTGTGTGCGCTTTTCTGGCAATGTCCCCCAACCGCGACAGAATCGTGAACCACTGAAAGTCAATTCTGCCATATTAATCAGCCAGTCAGCTAACAGATCGATGTAATGAGCTTCGAAAAATCTGGACAAAGAGCGCCGGTTGTTATGCCTGGAGTCGGGGATGTGGACGCTGTGACGCATCTGGGACCGCTCGCAGCCGCGGAGTCAGTACGTCAACAGTTACCCCACGTATTAACTAGTAAAGCGCTGAAATATGTTAAGGCCACTGCGAGTGATTACCCAAATACCAGCCAGATGCAGCGCAATGAATGTACCGAGTGGTGGGTGGTGGTTCTCACCACCACCAAGCGAGGAATTGAGGAGTATGACGTGAGGGTAAAGGAAGACACTGGAACGCCAGCCAACTGGATCCACCCTAATGTGGTAAAGAGCTGTGGACTCAGCTCGTTTGAAGAGGCTTGCGCTCCGCCGAGGTTATTCAAAGATATGAGTGGGAAGATTTTCAAATGCGAGAGATGTGTGCGGGTGACATGGTGCGGGAAGAAGAGAAATAGTTACGAAGAAGTCTTCCTCGTTTCATCCGAGAAGGCGCCAATCGACATGGTCCTCGGCAGCGAGTTCGTGGACAAACATGGACGCGCCAAGGACAACTGTGCAGACCGACCTAAGGCTGAAGATGCGCGCATGTTTGTGGCCAAGGCCCTGACGGTATGTGGGAACTGTCGGTGAGAGAATTGCAATTGTCTTGATTAATGCGTGAGTAGGAAGAACAAGAACGCCAGATGCAAGCAAACGAGATCGAGCATCAGAAGCAGTCTGCTGAAGTGATCAGGCGAAGTCAAAACCAAGCTGGTGGGTCGAAAAGAAAGGGCAGCGCGTCGAAAAGGAAGTGCAGCTCGTCGCGAAAAGGGAAGGATGGTGAACAAAGGTAAGCGGCGCGGAGCACATAGCCAGTACCGAGACCTTGGAACGCTCGGCCTATCCCGGGTCTTGCCGCGGCATATCAAGTACTTACACCACCTGATATGCAATGCGACGAGATGAAAATGGAAACCTACTAATGTAGGGTACGGAATGGGATAATTACCAACAGAGGTTGAGGATATTGATAAGACTGGGGTTTATGGCGCAATTAATGAGTTCTTGCATTGTGTCCCTTGCTCTCAGGTGATTACGTTACTTTCATTGACACGACCGCGAAATCATTGGGCCGAGTAAGGGAAATTCCGAGTGTGTTGTTTCTGTAATCTGTAACCGCTTTGACCCCCCTTTGCACCACTTGGTCTACAAAAATCTACTATTTTTAAATTATTATCTAAATTCCAATTTAAATGATTAAGATTTAAAATTTAAAATTTTTTATATTTAATAAATAAATAACTTATAATTTTTAAAATTTTTATAAAAAGATTTTTTTAAGTTAATTATATTAGTTTTTATTAATATAATTATTAAAAATTATATTTATTTTTTTAAAATTCATAATTAATTAAATAAAATACATATAAGTTTTTTTTAAAAAAAATATAAAATATTTATTAATAATATAAAAATAAAAAAATTAAAATTTTTTTGATTTAATGTATATTTTAATAATAAAATAATACTAATTAAAACTATTTTTTTTAAAATTTAAAAAGATTATTACAAAAATTTATAATAAGTTTATTTAATTATTTATAATTATAAAAATTATATATACTATTAGTTGAAAAATAAATTTTATAATAAAACTAGTTTTTTATTATTTTTAATTTATTTAATTTATTTATAATTTTTTAAATAATATTAAATTTTTTTTTTAAAAAAAAATAAAAAAAATAAATTTTATTTAAAATAAAACTAAACGTAATATTATTAATAATATAGAAATAAAAAAAATTAAAACATTTTTAATTTTATTTATATTTTAATAATAAAATAACATTAATTAAACTTTTTTTTTTAAATTTAAACAAATTGTTAAAATTAGAAAATCCTACCCTTTAATGTTAATTATAACATAATAAATTACTGCTATAAAAGCTGGTAACTTATTTTATAAATTATCTTTATAATAAAGCTATTATATAGCTTTATTTTAGCTATAGATAAAATTTAAGAGGAATTATTTTATAGTTAGAGATAGAATTTTAATATTTTTACCTATTTATGCATTATTTATTTTATTAAAAAAGTCGTTAATTTTAGCGCTAATTTAGCCAATTAAATTCTTTTTAACAAATTAAATTTATTATAAATATATTAATAATTTATTATAATTTAACGAATTATAGTAGATTTAATGAATTATTTATTTATTATATATAAAAAAAGATTTTTTTTTAAAATTTATATAGTTTTTTTTATAACAAAATAGTTAATATTATTTATTTGAAAACTTTATTTATAAAATTTTATTTTATAGGCTATTTAATATTTTATAAGAATTAATTTCTAAATAATTTTATTTTTTAAAAAGAATTTGTTTATATTATATTTTTATTAAATTTATTAATAATTATTTATATATTATAAAAATTATATATATTTTATTTTAGTTTTTTATTTTTTTTATATATTATAAATTTAGATTATAAAGTTTATTTCTAGTTAAATTATACGTTGTTTTTTTCTATAAGTTAATATATTTAATTATTATAGTTGCTATTTTTAAAGCTTTTATTTTTAAAAAACTAGGCCTTTTAAAGTTTTTATGTTTAAAGTTTTAGGCTTTAAAAATAATACTAAAATAATATCTAATTTAAATAATAAAAACGCTAAAATTTAAAAATTATGGTTTATAAATCGGAAATTAATATAATATTTTAAAGTTTTAAAAATTGCTAATTTATTTTTTAAATTTTTTTAAAATAAAAAACTTTTATAAATAAATAAAACTATTTTATAAAATTATTTTAAATTTATAAATTTTTATTTAAATATTTAATAATAATAAAAATTTTTTATGAAAACTATGATATTTTTATTTTATTTTTTAATTAATAAAAACTTTATAAAATATTTTTTTTAAAAATATTTTATTTTATAGTAAATTTAAATTTTTTTTAAGCTAATAAATAGTATTTTTTGTTATTAAAAATCGGCTGTTATTAAAGTAATTAAAATTTTTTTAATTATTTATTATTAAAGATTATTTAAAAATTTATTTTAACTAATATTTTTGGAAAAATCTATAATTTTAATAAAATTATTTTTTTTTTTAGAAATTAATTTAAATAGGTTATAAACTTGTTAAACGAATTTATATTTTTTTTAAAATTATTTAAATTAATAAATTTAAATAATTATATTTTATAAATTTAAGCTTTATTTGATTTATTTAAAGTTTTATTGTTTTTTAAATTTAAAAAAAATCTAGTAAAAATTTATATTTATAGTAATATTAATTAAATATTAATATTATTATTATTATTAAATATTTTTAGTAAAAAAATTTTGAATTTTATTTTATATATATAAAATTTTATAAAAATATATAGTATATTATATATTTTTTATAATTTTGCTAATAATATTTTAAAAAAGGATTTTTATAAAATATTTATAATATTTAAATATAATAAAAAGATTAAACTTAAGACTTTTAATGTTAAATTTAATAATTTAATAGTAAAATTAGCTTTTTTAAGTTTAATTTTAGCGCAAATTAATATAATTAACGTTTATTTATATATTATAAAAAACTATTATATTTAATAAATTACTGAAATTTATTACATAATATAAATAATTTATAGTATAATAAATTTAAAAAAAAAAAACTTTTTTTTAAATTTTTAGTAAGTTTTGTTATAATAAATATATTTTAAAATGTTAAAATTATAAAATATAAAAGTTTATTAAAATTAGTAAATTTAATAAAAACGTTAAAACTTAATAATATTTTTAATAATAAAAATAATAAAAGCTAAAATTAATAAAAGAATTCGAAAAAAAAAAAGGTTTTAAATCGAAAGAATTTACTATAAAAAATATTATTAAAAAAAATATAGCAAGTTTATTATTAAAAAACTAGATATTAATTTAAAATTAGTTTGATTTTAAAATTATAAAAATTAAAATAATAAATTTTAAAAACGAAAACTAATTATTAAAATTATTTTATATATTTTAATTTTTAAAATTTATTATTAAAATTTAATAATATTTATTATATTTTATAAAAATAATATATATTATATTATTGTAAATTATAAATCTAGGTTTTATACTATTTTAAAAAAATAGATAAATATTATATTTTAAATTATAACGTTTTTTTTTTAAATTCTTTTTTAAAAATTAAAATTAAACTTTTTAGTAAAAATAATAATTATTTAAGTTTAAATTATAAAATAATTTAATCTATAAATAAATATTTAATTTTTATAAAATCGATTAAAAGTTTTATATTTTAGTTTTTTAAATATAAATATATAGTAAAACGTATTTTTAAAATCGTGTCGATTATATCGTTTATTTTAAGAAAAACTTATTTTAATTTTATAATATTAAAACTTAAATTAATATTGCTAATAATATTAAAAAATCTTTTTTATTTATTTAAAAAAACGATTTTAATAAACTTATTAAAATTATAAAATATTACCTTATAATTAATAATAATATTACTACTTGATATTTTTTGTAATAATTAATAATGGTAATAAAGTTTTATAATATTATATAATAACTATATTTTTTTCTGGCAATATAGTTTAGTTTTAAATAATATAGATTTTAATGACGTACGCCTATATGGGCGGCAGCCTTACCAGGGGTGGATGTAGATTAGATAAGCTGATTAGATTAGATAAAATAGCAGCCGGGGCCCTACATATTTATATAGTGGGTGCTTTTATGTGCAGGGCTTTAGCTTTGCATTTTGTCTTTTATATTATTAATATATATAATATTAATATATATACTTGCATCCTTTAATACTATGTTTTATTTAAATACGTTTTATAGGTTTATTAAAAGTTTTTTTATAAATTTCCGAAAGTTTCTAAATTTTAGCGTTTATTAATAGTTTATTTAGTTTATTTTTATTATAATTTAGTTTTTTAAAATCTATTAAATTTGTTTATTTTAAAAAAAGCATTTTTTCAAAAATAACGAAAAAAAAAAAATTTTTAAAAAAATAATTTTAGTAGTTTTAATATTTAAAATTTAAAATTAGTAATAAAAATTTATTATTACTATTTATTTTTATTTATTTTATTAATTATTTAATTATATTATTTAAATTTAGTTATTTTAATTTTAAAAATTTTATTATATTATTTGTATTTTAAAAAATATTATTATAAAAATTATATTTAAAATTATATAGTATTTTTTTTAGTTTTTTAATAAATTATTAAATTTAAAATTATATATATTAATTATTAATTTTTATTATAAGTTTTATTTTTTTAATATTTTTAGCAATTTATTATAAGTAATTTTTTTTTATAATAATTTATTTTATAATTATATTAATATTATAAAATACCGTACATATTAAAAAAATAGAATCTAAATTTGTTTTGCTTTTTTTAATTTATTTTAGATTTTTTTACTAATTAAGTTTTTATTTTAAAAAATTATATTAAAATTTTAATAATAATTTTTATCAAAATTTAGGTAAATTTTACCAAAATAATTTAAAAACTAAAAATTTTTATAAAAAAAAATTTGTTTTATTAAAATTTTAAAATTTATATTAAAGATTTATATTATAAAAGTTTAAAATAATTTTTTTATATAAAAAATTAGAAATATTATTATATTTTTTAGAGCAAAAAATTTTGATATTTTTATTATATTTACTAAATTTTTCGATATAATAAATAAAAACTTAGCAAAAAAAATAGCTAAATACCTATATTTTTTCGATAAAAATATTAAATTAGTTAGTAAATTTAATTATTTTATTTAGTTTTAAAAGTTATAAATAGTTTTTTAAATTATTGATTATAATATATTTTTAAAAATTCTATTAATAGTAGCTATTTTAAAAAATAAAAATAAAGCTATTATTTTTATTATGTTTTGCAATTTTTTTTTTTAATAGTTAAAAATTTTATAAATTTTTATGAATTTTTAAACGAAAAGTTTTAAAATAGTTTTATTTAAAAATCTAATTTTTTTTAAATATAATTAATTAATTAAAATTATTACGAAATAAATAAATTTTTTATTAATTAATATAATAATTATTTTAAAATATTAAAAAACTATTATAATATTTAAAATTTATTAAAATTATTTTAAATTTCGAAAATAATTTACTATTTAATAAAATAAATAATAAATTTTATATTTAAATTTTAATAATAAACATTTTTTAAAATTTTAAAATAAGCAAAAAACTTAAAAAATAGTTAAAATTATTTAAATTTACTAATTAAATTAATAAAATTATTAATTTTTTTTTTTAATTTAAATTTATTATTTTTTAAAAATAAAAATATAAATTAAAAAGAAATAGGCAAAAATATAGCTATAAAAAAAGCAAAAATCAGTTTAAAAAAATTATTGACTAAATTAGCTTTAATTTATATATTTTAATTAATATTTTAAACTTTATATCTAGTTTTTTATATTTTATATTATTAGATATTATTTTTAAATTATTTTTTAAAAGCAAAATATTTATTATTTTAAATACTGCTTTAATTTTAATAAAATTATTATAGTTTTATAATATTAAATTATTAATATTTATAAAATATAATTAAAACAATTTTTTAAACTATATTTATTAGAAAATTAAAAAAAATACTATATAATTTTAAATATAGTTTTTTTAATAATATCTTTTAAAATATAGTTAGTATAATAAAATTTCTAAAATTGAAATAATTAAATTTAAATTATGTTTTTTGTTAGAAAAATTAGCTTAAAATTCGCGCTCGTTACAGAAAAAAAATCTATACCAGAACCCTTTGAATCTAGGCTTTTGATTGGTTAAAAAGAAAATCGATAGCTATTAGCTGCAAGGCCTTATTTTGTGGGCCCTGATTTGTGGGGCGACAAGGCTTGTAACTAATTTAATTGGCTATAGGCAGGCCGCGTACAGGGTAGGCCTTTTTAAATTTTGAGTCTCGATTTTACGTACCTATCCTACGTAGCCTCTGATTGGTTAAAAAGAAAATGCATGCCTATTGGCTGCAGGCCTCGATTTTGTGGGTTTTAAAGTCTGCAGGTGCCTGGGAGGGCTATAGAGGCATGCGAGGCCCATGGAGTGCCTGGGAGTGCCTGGAAGTGCGTGTGGAGGCCCATGAGGCCTGGGACTGCCTGGAAGTGCGTGTGTAGGCCTATGAGGCCTGGGACTGCCTGGGAGGGCCTGGGAGGGCCTGGGAGTGCCTGGAAGTGCTATAGAGGCATACGAAGGCCTGCAGCTGGCAGTAGCTGGCTTGGCATAGCCACTTGGCAAGTGTTTCTTTCTAACGAAAGACCTCGCCCAACAAACCAAAGCTATTTGGTGTTCCCCAGTATAATTAAATAATTAATAAAATAAATAAAAACAAATAGTAGTAATAAATTTAAATATTAAAATAGCCAAAATTATTTTTTTTTAAAGATTTTTTTTTCCCGTTATTTTAAAAAAAATACTTTCTTATAAATAATCAATTTTAATAAATTTTAAAAACTTTTAATAATTATTTAATAAACCGAAAAAATAAAATTATAATAAAAATAAACTAAATAAACTATTAATAATCACTAAAAGTCAAAAAAAATTCGGAAATTTATAAAAAAAACTTTTAATAAATCTATAAAATGTAACTAAAATTTATATTATTTAAACTTAAACTATATTATTATAAAAAAAATAATTATTATATAATATTATAAAACTTTATTATTATTATTATTAATTACTATAAAAAATATTAAATAATAATATACTATAATTTTAATATTTTTTTTAATATTAATACCTGGAATTTTTAAATAAAAATTAGTAAAAAATAAAAAGAACTAATTGAATTAAAAAAAAAACTCCAAAAAAATAGCTTAATTAAGGTTTAAATTTAAATTTATTAAATATTTTCTAAAATTAAATTTTATATAATAATATTTATAAACGTTAATTTAAAAAATAATAATTAAATATTTTAATTATTAAATTATTAATAAATTTATTATTAATTATAATTATTTATTTTATATAATAAATAGTTTTTTTTTCTAAAAAACTATAAAATAATATTATTTAATTAACTATTAAAAATAAGCCTATTTAATTATATTTAATAATTTAATAACATTATTAATTAATATATTTATTATATAATTTAATAACGTAATAATTAAACGTTTAGTATTTTTTTTAATTTTATATAAAAACGAAAAGTAAGCGGTTTAAATTTATTTGAAGCTTTTCTTTTTTAATTTTAATAACTTCGCTTTAAATATAAATAATCGGTTAAAAAGCAATTTTATAGCAATATTAAACTTTACTTTTTTTAATATCGATTTTAGTAAATAGGTTTATATATATTTATATAATTTATTAAAACTATATATATTTATAAATTTTTAAATATAAATTTATATATTATATAGCTATAATATTATTATTATTTTAATATTGACGTTAATTTTCTTTACAACAATTTAATAATAATAAGGTATTAATAATATTATAAAATATAGTTAAATTTCCTATTTATTACGAGATTTAACGATAATTAAATTAATATATATTATTATAGCTAAATAAATTTAATATTTTCTAAATTTTTTATAAAAAGTTTTATATATATTATTAAAACAAAAAAATTCTAAATACCGTAAAATAGAAAACGTTTTATTTATTAAAATATAAAAATTAATATTATTTTATATAATATTTTATATAATATAGATTTAAATATTACAAAATAACGCTTTTTATAAAACAGAAATTAAGATTTATTACCTTAAAAACGAAAAAAAAAAATTAATACAAACGCATTTAAAAGCGTTTCACAGGCGTTTTGTTGCTAATATAAATTTACTTCCTCGCCGTTTCGATATAAATATAAAAATATTCTAACTACCCAATAAAATAGTTATATATAATAAGCGCTTTATAATTTATATAATAATAATAATATAATATATATTTATTATATTTAAATAAAATATAGTAATAATTTTATTATTAATATTTTATTCAATATATTGAAAATTTATCAAAATGTATTTTATATAATTATAATATTTAAAATTTTTTAGAATTTTTTTAGTTTTTATATTATTAAAAAATATAATTATTAATAGAATAATTAATTATCTAATTTTTTAATAAAATTTTTATAATTATTTTATTTTACGAATAGTTTTTATAAAAACTATAAATTTAGTTTTTAAAATAAATAATATAATAATAAAAACTTTTTTCAATTTTTAAATAATAATAATATTTATAATAATTACTAAATATTTTTAAATAAATTTTTTCGTAATTTTATATTGAATGAAATCGTTATTAATTATAAAAATTAGTTAAAAATTTTTAGAATAAAAATCTGTAAAATATGAATAAATTAAATTTATTTTATAACAAATCCACAATTTTATAATCTTTTTTAAAAATTAAAAAAGATATTTCGTTTTTATAAAATATATTCTTTTCGAAATATATATATATTATAATATTTAATAATATTTAATATTATTTTAAATTAAATATTAAGAATTTATAATTAATAAAATAAATTAAACTTATTAAAAATAATATTTACATAAATTTAATATTTACTAAATTTAGCTTAATTAATATTTATTTAATATATTAATTTTAATTTAAATATAAAATTTAAATAATTATATTATAAATAATTAAAACTTTTAAAAATTAAATTATAAAACTTTTATTATTAAAAATTTTTTTTTATTTAATTGGTTTTTTAAAATTGTAATATAAATAATAATATTTTAATATATTAAAAAATCTAAAATAAAAAAAAAACCGAAGTTTTTTATAATTTTAATAAATTTTTTTATTAAGCTTTAAAAATTTATTTTAAACTATATAAAACTTTAAATATTATTAAAATCTATTTTATAAAAAAACTATAATTATATTTTATAATAAATTTTAATAATTTTAAATTTTTTAATACTATTTTTAATATATTTAAAAATAAAAAATAAATCGTTTTTTATAAATTATTATATAAAAAAACGCTTATAAAATCTATTTATTTAATTATTTAACTATTTAAAATAGCTAAAATTAAAAAAAATTTCTAAATAAATAAAATCATAATAAGTATAAAAGTTTTATTATAATTAATATTTTTAACGATAAATTTTAAAAATTTATTCAATAATAGTTATTAAAATTTATTTTTATAAATAATAAAACTTTTTTTTCTAAAAAGTCTTTTAATATTTAAAAAAAACGTGTTAAACTATAATTTAATATTAAGTATAATATATATAATTTAATAAATAAAATGTTATATAAAATTTAATTATATAAAAAATTTTTTAATTATTTAAAAAAATAGTCTAAAATTAGCTAATTTATTAAAGTTTTTATTTTTTTTAAAAAAAAAACTATAAATTTTTATTAATTTTTATTAATATTAATTATAAAAAATAAATCTATTATAATAAACTATTAAAAAAAGTTTATAAAAAATAAATTTAAAATAAAATTAAAAAATTTCCAGTTTTCCGAAAAAAAAAAAAACTTTAAACTTAGAAATAAACTTAAATTTGATTTAAAATTATTAAAAAAAAATTTATCTTAAAAATTAATATCAATATTAATTTTTAAATTAAAACTATTTAATTAATTTAAAATAGCTTTTTTTAATAAAAAATTTTTAATTTAAATAAAAAATTTATTAATATTTTTTTTATTAATAAATTTATTAGTAAATATTTTAATAATTATTAAAAACTTAGTTATTTTAACTAATTTTATTTTAAATATTAAATAAATTAAATTATTATTATAAAAATTGTGCTTTTTTTAATTTTATTAGTAAATTTATAAATTTTTTACTATTTTTTTTTAAATATAAAAATAATATAATTTATTAAAATTATAAAATATTACCGTATAATTAATAACAATACTACTATTCGATATGTTTTATAAAAGCTAATAATGTTAATAAAATTTTATAGCGTTATATAATAACTACGCTTTTTTATAACTATATGATTTAGTTTTAAATAGTATAAGTTTTAATTACGTTTTATAAATTTATTAAAAATCTTTTTATAAACATCCGAAATTTTTTAAATTTTAACGTTTATTAGCAGTTTATCTAGCTTATTTTTATTATAATTTAGTTTTTTAAACTGATTAAATAATTATTAAAATCTTTTAAAACTTATTAAATTTGTCTATTTATAAAAAAATAATTTCGGTGATTTTAGTTTTTAAAACCTAAAATTAATAATAAAAATTTATTATTTCTACCTATTTTTTTTATTTTATCGATTATTTAATTATATTATTTAAACTTAGTTATTTTAATTTTAAATATTTTATTATATTAGCTATATTTTAAAAAATATCATTAAAAAAACTATATTTAAAATTATATAATATTTTTTTTAATTTTTTAATAAATTATAAATTTAATAATTAATTACTAAGTTTAAACTTATATATATTTATTAAAAGGTCGAATTTAATATTATATAATATTAAGTAAAAGTTTTAAAACAAAAGTTGTAAATTATAGCTAATATAATAAAATTTCCGAAGTGAAAATAATTAAATTTAAATAATATAATTAAATAATCAATAAAGTAAATAAAAATAAATAATAATAACGGGTTTTTATTACTAATTTTTGCGTTTTATAAACTAAAATAATAGAAATTATTTTTTTAAAGATTTTTCTTTTTTTTATTACTTTTAAAAAAATACCTTTTTATAAATAAATAGATTTAATAAGCTTTAAAAAACTTTAATAATTATTTAATGAGCTTAAAAAACTAAATTATAGTAGAAATAAATTAAATAAATTGCTAATAAACGCTAAAATTTCAAAAATTTAAAAAAATTTATTAAATGATTTTTAATAGCTTTATAAAACGTAACTAAAGTTTATATTATTTAAAACTAAACTATATTGTTATAAAAAAGCGTAATTATTAAATAATATTATAAAATTTTACTAATATTATTAATTATAAGGTAATATTTTATAATTTTAATATTTTTTTTCAATATTAATACTTAGAATTTTTAAATAAAAACTAGCAAAAATAGGGAAAATTAAGTAAATCAAAAAAAAATCCCAAAAAATAGCTTAATTAAAATTTAAACCTAAATTTTTTATATATTATATAATTTTATATTAAAATTTCTACTTTAATATAAAGCTATATATCAATAAATAAATATTATAATTGAACTATTAAATTAGTTAATTATTAATAAGTTTATTATTAATTATAATTATTTATTTTATATAATAAATAGATTTTTTTTTTAAAAATTATAGGATAATATAACCTAGTTAATTGCTAAAAATAAGCTTATTTAACTATCTTTAATAATTTAATAAAACTATTAGCTAGTATATTTATTATATTTAAATAAAATATAGCTATAATTTTATTATTAATTTCTTATTAAAAATTTATTAAAATATATTTTCCATAATTATAATATTTGGAGTTTTTAAAAATTTTTATTATTTTTATATTATTAAAAAATATAATAATAAATAAAATATTTAAATATCTAATTTTTTAATAAAATTTTTATAATTATTTTATTTTATAAATAGTTTCTATAATAATTATAAATTTAGTTTTTAAAATAAATAATATAATAGTAAAAGCTTTTTTTAATTTTTAAATAATAATAAAATTTATAATAATTATTAAATATTTTTAAGTAAATTTTTTTATAATTTTATACTTAATAAAATTGTTATTAGCTATAATAATTAGTTAAAATTGTTTAAAATAGAAATTTTTTAAATATAAATAAATTAAATTTATTTTATAACAAATCGATAGTTTTATAATATTTTTTAAATATTAAAAAAGGTATTTAATTTTTATAAAATACGTTTTTTTTAAAATATATATATATTATAATAATTACTATATTATAAAAACTATATTAGTTTTAATAATTATTATAATATATATTATAAAATTTATTATTATTTAATATTATTTTAAATTTAAAATTAAAAACTTATAATTAGTAAAATAAATTAGGCTTATTAAAAATAATATTTTAATAAGTTTAATATTTATTATATTTAGTTTAATTGATGCCTATTTAATATATTAATTTTAATTTAAATATAAAATTTAAATAGTTATATTATAAATAATTAAAAGTTTTAAAAACTAAGTTATAAAATTTTTATTATTAATAAGAACTTTTTTTATTTAATTAAATTTTTAAAGCTTTAATATAAATAGTATTTAAATTTATAATAAAATAATTATTAATATAAAAAATAATATAATAATTTATAATAATATTTTAATATATTAAAAGATTTAAAATTAAAAAAAAAAAAAAAAACCGAAGTTTTTTACGATTTTAATAAGCTTTTTTTGCTAAATTTTAAAAATTATTAAAACTTATTTTATAAAAAAAATTATAACTATATTTTATAATAAATATTAATAATTTTAGATTTTTTAATATTATTTTTAATATATTTAAAAATAAAAAATAAATCGTTTTTTATAAATTATTATATAAAAAAATGTTTATAAAATCTATTTATTTAGTTATTTAACTATTTAAAATAATTAAAGCTAAGAAAATTCTTGAAATAAATAAAATTATAATAGCTATAAAAGTTTTATTATAATTAATATTTTTAATTTATTTAAAATTTTTAGCAATAAAACAAAATTTAAATTTATAAATATAATTTTATTAATTAATTTTAAATTTTAATATTTAATATATATTAATAGTTTTTTATTTAATACTATTTTTGACGATAAATTTCAAAATTTTAATAAATAATAGTTATTAAAATTTATTTTTATATATAATAAACTATTTTTTTATTAAAAAGCTTTTTAACGTTTAAAATGGTAATTTAAACTATAATTTAATATTAATTATAATATATATAATTTAATAAATAAAATATTGTATAAAATTTAATTATATAGAAAAATTTATTTTTAAAAAAAAATTTTTAACTATTAAAAAAAATAATCCAAAATTAGCTAATTTATTAAAGTTTTTGTTTTTTTAAAAAAAAGCTATAAATTTATATTAATTTTTATTAATATTAATTATAAAAAATAGATCTATTATAATAAGTTATTAAAGAAAATTTATAAAAAATAAATCTAAAATAAAATTAAAAAATTTAAGGTTTTCTGAAAAAAAATACCTAAAATTTAAAAATATATTTAAATTTAACTTAAAATTATTAAAAAAATTTTTATTTTAAAAATCGATATTAATTTTTAAATTAAAACTATTTAAATAATCTAAAATAGCCTTTTTTAAAACAAAATTTTTGATTTAAACAAAAAATTTATAAATTTTTTTTTTATTAATAGATTTATTAGTAAATATCTTAGTAAATAATTTTATTAAAATAGGTTTTATAAATATTAAAAATTTAGTTATTTTAATTAGTTTTATTTTAAATATTATATAATATTTAAAAATGTATATTAAATAAATTAAATTATTTAAAATTGCAAAAATTTTGCTTTTTTTTATTTTATTAGAAAATTTATAAACTTTTTACTATTTTTTTTTAAATATAAAAATAATATAATTACTGCTAATAACTATAAATTTATTATAGTTAATTTTGTGAAATATTAAATATAAATTTAATTTATTTAAAAATAGTTATTTAAAAAATAATTTTTTATTAATAATTATAATATAATTAATTAATTTTATTATTTAATTTATAATATAATATTATAAATAGTTTAAAAGGTATAAATTTTAAATATAAAATATAATCGATTTAAAATAATTTAAATTAATCGTTTTAATAATCTATTTTTTTTATAAATATAAATATATAAAATAATAAATTCGATTTTTTTATTTTATAATTAGCTATTTATTAATTTATTACAAGTTTTAAAATTTTAATCGAAATAAAATTTAAAAAAATACCAATTATAGCAATTTTTAAAAAACTTAAATTAGCTTTTTATTACTAAAAATATATATTTAATATTTTTTTATTTTAATAAAATAATTTATTATTTTTAAAATTTTCGATTTATTAAAATAAAGTTATAAAATCTTTTATTATATAAATAAAATTTAATAATAAATAAATTTTTTTCTATAGTATTTAAAATTTGCTAAAAATTTAAAATTATAATAAAATTTAACTATTAAATAGTTTTCGTTAATTTGCAAATTTTATATCGAAAATTTTTTAATTAAATAGCGTCTATATTAAATAATTTAACGTTTAATTTAGCAGTTTTTTTTAATAAATTTAAGTTTTAATAGCTAAATTTATAATATAACTATAAAACTTTTCGAAAAAATGCTTAATAAATTAAATCGATAGATTTAAAAATAAAATTATTATTATAAAATAAAATTTTTTAAAAAAATCCGAATTGCTAAAAAAAATATTCTCGAAAATCTGTAATAAAAATAAATTAATACTAATAATTCTAGTTTTTTTAATTTTTGCAAAAAAATCTATTTAAAAAAAAATATCCTAAAGTCTAAGATCTAAAATTTTTTAATATTATTAATTTTTTTTAAAATAAATATTTTATTATTAAAAAATTAAACTAAAATATAATTTAATAAAATATTTTTACTTTTTATAAAAAAAAATATTCTATTATTAAAATAATTTATTAATAAAACTAAAAATTTATTTATATTAAAAATCTAGCATTTTATTTTAATATAATTAAAATTTAAAATATTTACTATTTTGTTTTAAATTTAAAATTATTAATTAAAATTTATATTTTTTTAAACTATAAAAAAGCTATTATATTTAAATTTTAAAATAACTAAATAAATCTTTTTTTTATTAAATAGCTTTAATTTTTTTATATAATTTTTTTTAATATAATATCAAATTTTTAAAATAATATTAATATTAAATTTAAATATATATAAAATTCCGGAAAATACTATAAAATAATATTAACGTTTTATAATATATATTAAAATTCGAATTTTCCCGATTTTTTTAAATTTTAAAAAGCTTGCAATAATATATATACTATTTAAATAATTATATTTAATATAATCGAAAAAATTGCTTTAATTACGTTTTATAAATATTATTAATTTAATATTATAAAATTATAATAGTTTTACTAAAATTAATATAATATTTAAAATAATAAATATTTTATTATTATAAAATAGTTTAAAAATAATATTTAGAAAAATATAAAATATAAAAAACTAGATATAAAATTCGAAATATTAACTAAAATATATAAATTAAAACTAATTTAATTAACAATTTTTTCGAATAATTTATTTAAAAATTTATTATTATTTTTAAACTAATTATTATTATTTTATAGCTACGCTTTTATTTATTTTTTTTTTAATTTAATTTTTCATTTTAAAAAAACGATAAATTCGAATTAAAAAAATAATTAGTAAAATTATTAATTTAATTAATAAATTTAAATAATTTTAACTAATTTTTAAATTTTTTATGTATTTTAAAATTTTAAAAAACGTTTACTATTAAAAATTAAATAAAAAGCTTATTATTTAATTTATTAAATAGCAAATTATTTTTAAAATTTAAAATAATTTTAATAAATTTTAAATAAATCAAAATTTTAATAATTTACTAAATCTAATTAGTTTAAATATTATAATAATTTTTTAATATTTTAAAATAATTTTTATATTAATTTATAAAAAATATATTAAATTTGTTATAATTCAATTAAATTAATAAATTATTAAATTTAATATTAAATTTAGCAATTTTAATTAATTAATCCTATTTAAAAAAATTAAATTTTTAAATAAAATCGTTTCGAAACTTTTTATTTAAAAGTTTATAAAAATATTTATAAACTTTTATAAAATTTGTAAAAAAATTATAATATTTTTAACTATTAAAAAAAAAAAATTACAAAATATAATAAAAATAATAGCTTTATTTCTATTTTTTAAAATAACTACTATTGATAAATTTTTTAAAAATATATCGTAATTAATAATTTAAAAAACTATTTATAATTTTTAAAACTAAATAAAATAATTAAATTTACTAATTAATTCAGTATTTTTATCGAAAAAATATAGCTATTTAGCTATTTTTTCTGCCAACTTTTCATTTATTATATTAAAAAAATTAGTAAATATAATAAAAATATTAAAATTTTTTATATTAAAAAATATAATAATATTTTTAACCTTTTATATAAAAAAAATTATTTTAAATTTTTATAACTTAAATATTTAATATAAATTAAAAAATTTACTAATAAATTTGTTAAATTTAATAATAATAAATTTAAATAAATTAAAAATATTTATAATATTTAAAATAAAACCTATAAACTTTAAAACTTTAATAAATAAAACTTTTTTTATAAAAAAATTTCTAATTTTTAAACTATTTTAGTAAAATTTAACTAAATTTTTATAAAAATTATTATTAAAATTTTAATATAATTTTTTAAAATAAAAATTTAACTAGTAAAAAAATCTAAAATAGGTAAAAAAAACAAAACGGATTTAAATTCCATTTTTTTAATATTTACGATATTTTATAATATTAATATAATTATAAAATAAATTATTATAAAAAAAAAATCCTTTATAACAAGTCGCTAAAAATATTAAAAAAATAAAGCCTATAATAAAATTAATAATTAATAAATATAATTTTAAATTTATAATTTATTAAAAAATTAAAAAAAATATTATATAATACTAAATATAATTTTTTTAATAATATTTTTTAGAATATAGCTAATATAATAAAATATTTAAAATTAAAATAACTAAATTTAAATAATATATTTAAATAATTAATAGAATAAATAAAAATAAATAATAATAATAAGTTTTTATGACTAATTTTAAATTTTAAAAATTAAAAATAGCTAAAATTATTTTTTTATAAATCTTTTTAATTTTGTTATTTTTTAAAAAAAAGCCTTTTTATAAATAAATAGATTTAATAAGTTTTAAAAAATTTTAATAATTATTTATTAAATTTAAAAAGCTAAATTGCAGTAAAAATAAGCTATTATAAATGCTAAAATTTATAAAATTTCGGAAATTTGTAAAAATATTTTTAATAGCTTTATAAAATATAATTAAAGTTTATATTACAAAAATTTAAACTATATCGCTATAAAAAAGCGCAATTACTATATAATATTATAAAGCTTTATTGTTATTATTAGCTTTTATAAAAAATATTAAATAGCAGTATTACTATTAATTATAAAGTAATATTCTATAATTTTAATAATTATAAAAAAAAATTACTTATAATAAATTATTAAAAATATTAAAAAAATAGAACTTATAATAAAAATCGATTATTAATATATATAATTTTAAACTTAATAATTAGTTATTTAAATTTATAATTTATTAAAAAATTAAATCTAGTATTATATAATATTAAATAAAAATTTTGAACTAAAAGTTTTAAAATATAATTAATATAATAAAGTTTTTAAAATTAAAATAATTAAATTTAAATAATATAATTAAATAATTAACAAAATAAATAAAAATAAATAGTAGTAATAAATTTTTATTACTAATTTTTGCGTTTTATAAATTAAAAAAGCAAAAATTACTTTTTTAAAGATTTTTTTTTTCTATTATTTTTAAAAAAATGCCTTTTTATAAATAGATAAATTTAATAAATTTTAAAAAACTTTAATAATTATTTAAAAACTTTAAAAAGTTAAATTATAATAAAAATAAGCTAAATAAACTATTAATAAACGCTAAAATTTAAAAAGTTTAAAAAATTTATTAAAAAACTTTTAATAATTTTATAAAATATAACTAAAACTTATACTATTTAAATTTAAACTATATAGTTACAAAAAAATATAATTATTATATAATATTATAAAACTTTATTAATATTATTAATTTTTATAATAAATATTATTAAATAATAATAATAATAGTTTAATTATAAATAATATTTTATAATTTTAATAAATATAGTTTAATTTTAAATAATATAAGTTTTAATTATATTTTATAAATTTATTAAAAGTTTTTTTATAAATTTCTGAAATTTTTTAAATTTTAATATTTATTAATAGTTTATTTAATTTATTTTTATTATAATTAAGCTTTTTAAACTTATTAAATAATTGTTAAAGTTTTTTAAAACCTACTAAATTTATTTATTTATAAAAAAGTATTTTTCTGAAAATAATAATAAAAAAAAAAATCTCCAAAAAAATAATTTTGGTTATTTTAATTTTTAAAACTTAAAATTAGTAATAAAAATCTATTATTTCTATTTATTTTTATTTATTTTATAGATTATTTAATTATATTATTTAAATTTAGTTATTTTAATTTAAAATATTTTATTATGCTAGTTATATTTTAAAGGATATTATTAAAAAAATTATATTTAAAATTATATAATATTTTTTTTAACCTTTTAATAATTTATTTAATAAGTTAATTTTTTTAAATAATATATTTATTTTATCATATTTATTTAAATAACTTAAAATATTTTTTTAATTATTTAAAAAGCATAAAAAATTGCTATATTTATTATAAATTTATAGCTATTTTAAAAAGGTTAAATTAATTTAATAGCTTTTATTTTATAATAATTTTTAATAATAATTTTATAAGTTACTTTTTTACTATTAAATTTATTTAAATTTTTATATTTTTCGTTAAAAAGATTAGCTTAAACTTGTACCCATTACAAAAAAAAAATCTATACCAGAATCCTTCGAATCTAAACTTTTAATTAGTTAAAAAAAAAATCGATAACTATTGGTTACAAGGCCAGATTCTATAGGCCTGATTTTATAAAGCTATAAGACTTATAACTTATTTAATTGGCTACAGGCAGGCCGTGTATAGGGTAGGCCTTTTTAAATTAGCCAAAATTTTGATATTCGATTTTTTGTACCTATTACATCCTGCATGGCCTCTGATTGGTTAGAAAGAAAATGCATGCCTATTGGCTGCAGGCTTTAATTTTGTGGGCCTCGGGGCCTGCAGGTGCCTGGGAGGGCTATGGAGGCATGCGAGGCCTTCCGAGTGCCATGGAGGTATGCAAGGTCCTCTCAGGGCTATGGGGGCATATAAGGCCTTCTGAGTGCCATGGAGGCATGTGAGGCCCTCCGAGGCCCATGGAGGCATGTGAGGCTCTCCGAGTGTCATGGAGGCATGCAAGGCCCTCTTAGGGCTATAGAGGCATGCAAGGCCCTCTGAGGCCCATGGAGTGCCTACAAGGCCTATGGAGGCATGTGAGGCCTATGGAGTGCCTGGGAGTGCCTGGAAGTGCGTGTGTAGGCCCATGAGGCCTATGGAGTGCCTGCGAGTGCCTGCGAGTGCCTGGAAGTGCGTGTGGAGGCCCATGAGGCCTATGGATGCGTGGGAGGCCCATAGAGTGCCTGCCAGGCCCTCTGAGTGCCTGCCAGGCCCTCTGAGTGCCATGGAGGCATGCGAAGGCCTGCAGCTGGCAGTAGCTGGCCCGGCATACCTACTTGGCAAGTGTTTCTTTCTGACGAAAGACCTCGCCCAACAAACCAAAGCTATTTGGTGTTCCCCAGTTATTATTATAACAAAAAAAATAATAGCATAAAAATTAAAAAAGCTTTTATTATAACCTTTTTTATATTAAAAGCTAAATATATAATATTTATAAAAACTATTTATAAAAGTAAATAATTAAAAAAGCTATATAAAAAGCTATAATTTTTTATTTTATATTTTATATTACTATTAAATAATAATATAAGTTTTATTAATATTACTAAAAATTTTAAAAATTATAGCTATATTAAATATATATTAATATATTTTAAATCTATTATAAAAGCTATAAAGTATTAAAAAATTATCGTAGAATTTATTTTTATTAATAAAATAGTTATAAATAACTTTATTAAAGCATTTTTAACCTTTAAATAAAAAAAGTTTTTAAAAATAAAAGGTTTAACCTTTTTAATTCAAGAAACTTTATAAAAAAAATATTATAAGCAAATAGTTTATTTTAAAACTTATAAATAATAGCTTTAAAAAAAGAAATAATATTTAAAAATATTTTTTTTACCTTTAAAAATAAAGGTTTTTTAATATTTTTTGTATTTTTTTAGCCTATTTTAAAATTTTAATAATTTATATTATTAAATATTAAATAAAAATAGCGTAATCGCAAAATAATAGCTTAAAAAAAGCTATATTATAAAATAGTAAATTTAATTTTTATATTTACTAATTCTTTTTTACATTTTTTTTGTATTAAAAATTGTTTTATATTTTTAAAATAATCTATTATAATTATAAAACCTACTTTTATTTAAACTTTATTTATTATTTTTAAATAAAATTTAAATTTTAGCTATTTTTTTTATATTAAAGCTATACTTTTTTAAAAAAATTACTTTATATTTTCTAAATAATTTTACTTATTTATAATTAAAAAAAGTTTATTATAATTAATATTTATTAAATATAATAACTATAATAGTTTAATAATATATATATTTTATATATATATATAAGTTTAATCTCTATTTTTACCCTTTTTTTTTTAATATTTTTAAAATTTTCAAAACTTTCAAAATTACTATAATTAAAATAATATTAATAATATTTATTATTAATATATACTTTTAATATAATATAAATTATTATAAAAAAGGCAAATATTAATAGTTATAGGTTTAATTTTTATATTATGTTTTTTTTTTATATTTTTTGCATTTTTATTTTTTAAATGCGAAATTGTTATTTTAAAAAATTTAAATAACATTTTAGCTTTTTATTATATAATTCTCTATATTATATTAAAAAGAAATATTAAGTTTAAAAACATTTATTTTTTAATTTTAATTATAATATAATAAATTATTATTATAAAAACTAGTAATTTATTTTATAAATTATTTTTATAATAAAATTTATTAAAATTATGGGATATTATTTTATAATTAATAGTAATATTACTAGTTAATATTTTTTATAAAAGCTAATAATAGTAGTAAAGTTTTATAGCGCTATATAATAATTGCGTTTTTTTATAGTAATATAATTTAAATTTTAGTAATATAAGTTTTAGTTATATTTTATAAAACTATTAAAAATATTTCTACAAATTTTTAAAATTTTATAAATTTTAACGTTTATAGTAGTTTATTTTTATTATAATTTAGCTTTTTAAATTTAATAAATAACTATAGTTACAACAGGCTAGGTCCTAGGCACTAGGTCTATACACAAGGCCCCACTTTAACATAACACACAAGCTACATGCCCTACTGTAAATTCTTTATCAATAGTAGATAGTAGAAATAAAAAATTTAAGTTTACTTAATATCTACGCCTCTACGCGTCACACTTTATTAATTTTTTTCCTTTCTCTATTTTTAGATATTTTATAAATAATATTACTACATCTCGACAAAGCCCTGCCTTCTTCTATATAATATATATCGTAACTATTTAAAAGTCGTTTACTATATTTTACACTACTTTTTATTATTATACTATTTTTTACAATATTATTTTACCTTTAATTTATTTAAATTAATTCTTTGCTACTATATAGCTTTATAAATCGAAATAGTATACTTAAATAAACCGGACCATCCAAACGATATACTTAACAAAAAAAAAGTTTACTTCGATTTTAACAATTTTATTTTTAATACTAAACCAAATAAGCAACCTAAAACTAACGCTTACCAACAATTATTAATAATATTTAATTTAAATAATAATACCTAAACCAAAACTTTTTAAAAAAAAAATAATAAAACGATATATATATTTACAATAAATTGCTATTTTTAATTTAAGAAAATTTTTATAAACTTTAATTTTATCGCCTCTCAATATATTTAAAATATTAAAAATATATAAACCGAAATATTTAAATTAGCTATTAAATTTAAATAAATATATTATAAAAACAATTAAAATGCTTTTTTCTTTTTTCGTCTCTTTAAATACGCATTATCCAAATTTTTTTAAAATATAAAAAGCTTTATTATTTTAACTAAATTTACCAAATTATACTAATAACCCGAAGTTTTATTTAAAAAAATATATTACCAAATTTTAACTTTAAAAACCTTATATATATAAATCTAAAATAAATATTTCGATTTTCGTTAATATAAAAATAATATTAATAATACTATTATATAAATTAACAATATTATTTTCTAAATCGATAATACAAATAATAATACTATTCCAAATTAGTAAATAAAAAAACGAGATTTTATAAATGGTATTATTAAAAAATTAATTAATATATATCTTAAAATCGAAAATTTGAAAAAATAATTAAATAATTCTAACCAATAAATTATCGACTTTTTTTCGTATCGATAATAAACTTTTAAATCGATTTATACTATTCGATCTAATTTAATAATAACTAATTACAAATCTACTAAAATAAAAATCCTTAAATTTAAAAATAACAATACTAGCAATAAAAATATTATTTTATTCGATAATTAGTATTATAAAATAAAAAGCTAAATAAAAACTAATATTAATTAATTTTTTTCTAATACAACCTATATAGCTAATATCGAAACCTATTTAAAAAAAATTGCATTAAAAAACCTACATCTATACTTATTGAACAATTATTCCGATTAAATTAAAACTCTTAAAGAATTTCTAGATTACTTTTATTATAAATATTATAACGTTAATCGAAAAAAAAAAACTAAAACCAAATAAAATAACTTAAAAATACCTAATAAACTTAATAAATTTGCCGAGTTTAAAAATTCTTTCGTTTATTTTATTAAAAAACGTTATTTCCCTAAATCTAAATAAAAACAAAAGTTTTACGAAAAATTATCGGCTCGCGTTTAAAATTAAATTATTACTAAAACTATTAATTAATTTACTAATTATAATACTTTTATTAAATTTATTTAAAAAATTATCTATAATTTATAATAGTATAAAAAATATTATAATAAAATTAAGCTTACTAATTTAAAGCTAATTAATAATAATTATTAAAAAAAAAAAATATAACTAAATTTTTAAATATTAATCTATTAATTTCTATTTTTAATAAAAGCTGCAATTAGCTTAATAATACCCTCTTTTACAAAAAAACTTATAAACTAATTAAAAAAAAACGATATTTTTTTTACAAAAAAAAAAACTATATTATTTATAACTATCCTCTTTGCACTACTATTTCTAAAATTTAAATCTAGAAGATTTTACAAATTCGAAAATTTAATTAAACTTTTAAAAAAAATCCGAACAATAATAACTCGAAAAATTTTTAACTTTAAAAAAAATTAACTCCTTTTTAAAAAATATATCGGCTAAAAAATATAATAGAATTAAAAATTATATATTTAAATATTTAAATAATAATTTATTTACTATTTTTTATATAATATTAAATAATAAACTTTCGTTAACTATTTATAATATTTTTATCGATATAAAAATAAATATTTATATTATTATAAGCTTTATTTTTACTACTAAAATTATACAATATTTTAAATCTATATAAATATTTCGTTTTACTATATAACGTTTATATAACTATAATAAAAATAACTAATAAAAAATTATTAGCGCTATATTTTTAATTTTATAATTAAATAGTTATATTTTTATTAAAATTTCGATAATTATATTTAATATAATATATAATATAATTTTTAAAAAAATTTAATTTATAAAATACGACTTATTAATTAATTACTACCAATATTAATTAATTTATTTTAATATTATACTTTTAATAAATCGATTAATAAATAAATTTATAAATTAAACGAAAAAATTTAACAATTCTATTTACTAACAAAATACAAACTATTATAACGCGCTAATTGCAAAAAAAGAAAAATTTTCTTTTCCAAAAAAAATACTACGACATTACGATTTTTTATTTTTAGATTTAAATAAAATAAATTATATATTAAATAATATAAATTATATTTATAAATCCTATATCTATAAAAACAATAAAACTCGATCTATTAAAAATATAATATCTAAATAAAAATATAACCAATACAAAATATATAAATTAATAAAAAATATATATAAATAATATAAATTATGCCCTTTTAACTTTATAATTATAATAAATATAGTTAATTTCTACGACTATTTCCGAAAAAATAGAACTTAAAGCAATATAATAATTATTAATATCGACAAATTAAACTAAAAAATCGAAAAAAAAATAAAATTACCAAACTTAAAGAACTTTTTTATTAAAAAAAAAAATATTTTACAGCAAAACGCTTTAAAAATTATACCTTTTAAATATTACGATTTTTTACGTATTTTTAATAAAATAGATTCCAATAAATTATCGTCTTATAAACCTAATATTAATTATAAAATTTATTTTTTAAATAGAAAAAACTTTAATAATTTAAATTATACTTTTTTTTATAAAATATCGTTAAAAAAATTCGAAATTGCTAAAATATATATTATAAATAACTTATATAAAAATTTTATAAAACTAAATAATATATTATTTATTTTATTTATATTAATAGCTTTTAAATTTAAAAAAAAGTTACGTTTCTATATAAATTATAAAAAATTTAACTTAATAATAAAAAAAAATCAGTATCCTTTACAATTAATCGATAAAATATTTGTTTAAATTTTATAAAAAAAAATCTTTACCAAAATCGATCTAAAACAAACTTTTTACAAAATTTATATAATTTAAAAATACAAAAACTTAACTATATTTAAAATTTATTATAATATTTATTATTATTTAATTATACTATTTAAACTTATTAATAATCTAGCTATTTTTTAATAATATATTAATAAACTTTTTTAAAAATATCTCGACAAATTTATAAACATTTATTTTAATAATATTATTATTTATTTAAATAATTTAAAAAATTATTATAAATATATTAAATAAATACTAGAAATTTTTAAAACTAATAAATTATAAACCGATATTAAAAAATATAAATTTTATATTACAAAAACTAAATTTCTAAAATTTATTATTAATAAAAATAATATAAAAATAAATTTTACTAAAATATCTATAGTCTAAAATTAAAAAATACCTTATAATTTAAAAAAAATTTAATTATTTTTTAGTTTTTATAATTTTTTATCGAAAATTCGTAAAAAATTACAATTATATTATTAAATCGTTAATTTATCTAATTACTATAAATATTCTTTTCGTATAATTTAAAAAATATATTAAAATATTTAAAGCTCTAAAAAATTACTTTATTTTTACGTTATTATTATATTATTATTATTATAACTTATTAATAAAAATAAAAATAAATATCTTTAATAATATAGCAGCTAATATATTAATATAGCTATATAATAATATATAATATCTAATAGCCTATTTTTTTAAAATATTATATAATATTAAACTAAACTACGATATTTATAATAAAAAAATATTCGCTATTATCTTTATATTAAAAAAATAGCATATAAAATTAATCGATTTACAACAAAAAAAGCCTTTTTTTATAATTATTAATTATCGTATACTTAAATATTTTAAAACAAAACAACTATTTAACTTTCGATAAACTAGTTAAGCAAAATTACTAACTAATTATTATTTTACTATTATATATAAACTTAAAAAAAAAAACGTCGTCGCAAACATACTTTCGAAAAAATATAAAAACATATATTTAGTAAAAAATAAAATAAATACCTAAAAACGGATAAGTTTTTTTCGATTCTCGGATAGAAAAAAAAAATATTTATTACTATACTAAATAAATTTTAGTATATTAATTATTATTATAAATATTAATATAGTATAATTAAACGCTATTATTACTAATTTAAAAAAAAAATAATACAAAACGGTTATTTAATAATAGAAAATATTTTATATAGTAATTACAAAAACTTTATTATAAAAATTTATTACCAAAAAGCACAAAAAAATCGAAAAAATAACCCTTAAACAATAAAAAATAGTTTAATACTATATTAAAAACGATTAATAATATTAAATATTAATATATTTAAAATATATATTGTCCATAAAATATATAGTATTTTTTTAACTATATATTTTAGTTATTAAAAAACGTATAAACTATTAACAAAAGAATATTAGTAGTTTAAAATTAATAGCAATTATAATCAATTTGTTATTAATTATAAAACTTATTATTTTGCTAAAATATTTTGCAATAAAATATTAAAATTATTAAAATTATTTCTTATTTTTAATTAAGTTTAAAAATATATTATTTTAAATTTTAAAATAATATTTAAAAACTATTATAGTTTTAATAATATTTTAATAATAGTAAATAAATTAAAAAAACGTCTTTAAATATTATTTTATATTTAAAAAATAATTATATAATAAGTTATTAAATTATACTTAAATAGCTTATTTTATATATTTAAAATTTCTAAATCCGTTACTTTAAATCGAGGTTTTTAATTTATTTCTATATTTATAAATAAAATTACTAAATCTCTAAAAATAGACTAAAAATTTGCTTTTATAAAATATTACAAAACTACAAAATAAGCCAAAATTACTATTTAATACTACAAATAATATTTACGTCTTTTTATTAATTATTATTAAAATAATTAGTTTAAATAAATATTATTAATAAATTATACTACTATTTCGTTATTTTACAATAATATAAACCTATTATTATATAAAATTGAAATAGATTTTATAATATTTTTTGTTTTTAATTAAAATAATAAAATTAAAAACTATACCGATATATCTATTTAAAAAAAAAAAATTCGCAAAACAGCATAAAACTATATAAAATAATTTGCAAATTTTATAAATAAAGCTAAAATAAATTTATATATAACCTAAAATTATATAATTAATTAAACAAATCGCTACTAACATAAACTAAATTTTAATATAAAAAATATAGTTTTTATTATTAAATAGCAATAATTATAATTAATAAATCGATTTTTCGATAAACTCGATTTTCCAATAATACAATAAATTTTTAAAATCTTAAAACGTAATAGCAATATATTTATTTTAAATATACTTAACTTATAGCAAAAAATATAACGATATTATACTAATTAACTACGAAAATTTCCTAATAACTTAATATTTAACTAAGCTATATTTTTATTTAAAAAAAAATTATCAACCTAAATAACAATAATAAAAAATAAATAATTAAAAAAATATTATTTTCCCGGATTTATTATAAAAAACTAATATATAAAATTAAATAGAAAAATTAGAATTTCGAAAACGAGTAATATTTTATTAGCGATTTCTAAAATAGTCCATAAAAAATTAAAAAATTTTACAAAACAAATCTAAACGCAGCCAATTTACTAATACAATTCGATATTTAACTAAAAGCTGCAAAAAATAACGAATTTTATTAATTATATTTAAATAATAATAAACTTATAACTACAAACTAATAATATATACAATATCGACAATATAATTAATATATTATATTTATTAATATATTACTTAATATAAAATACTATGTAAAAATTTTTAATATACTACTTTTTAATATATATAAAAAAACCAAACAACTAACTATAAATATAAAAGCCCTATAATTCAATTAAATTAATAAATACCCAAAGCAATTTCTTTTTTCGCTAAAAAATATATACTAATTACTATATTTAAAGCTAATTTAATTCCTACTATTTACAAACAAATAGGCTTTTTTTATACGCTAAAAAGATAGTTATAGCAAACTAAATCCTGGACATTAAATCTATATATAAAGCCCCATTTTAATATAACGTACAAACTGCGTACTTTATTATAAATTCTTTATTAATAGTAGATAGTAAAAATAAAAAATTTAGGTTTACTTAATGCCTGCATTTCTATACGCCACACTTTGTTGATTTTTTTCCTTTTTTTATTTTTAGATATTTTATAAATAATATTGCTACACCTCAACAGAGCCCTGCCTTCTTTTATATAGTACATATTGTAACTATTATTAAAATTTTTTAAAGTTTATTAAATTTATCTATTTATAAAAAGGCATTTTTTCTAAAAATAACAGAATTAAAAAAATTTATAAAAAAATAATTTTAGCTATTTTTAATTTTTAAAACTTAAAATTAGTAATAAAAATTTGTTATTATTATTTATTTTTACTTATTTTATTAATTATTTAAATATATTATTTAAGTTTAGTTATTTTAGTTTTAAATATTTTATTATATTAGCTATATTTTAAAAAATATTATTAAAAAAACTATATTTAATATTATATAGTATTTTTTTTAATTTTTTAACAAATTATAAATTCGATATTTAAATATTAAATTTAAAATTATATTTATTAATTATCGATTTTATTATAAGTTTTATTTTTTTAATATTTTTAATAATTTACTATAAAAAACTTTTTTTCTATAATAATTTATTTTATAATTATATTAAATATTATAAAATATTATAAATATCGAAAAAATAGAATCTAAATCTGTTTTATTTTTTTTGCCTATTTTAGATTTTTTTACCGGTCGAGTTTTTATTTTAAAAAATTATATTAAAACTTTAATAATAATTTTTACAAAAATTTAGTTAAATTTTATTAAAATAGTTTAAAAATTAGAAATTTTTATAACAAAGGTTTTATTTATTAAAATTTTAAAATTTATAAATTTTATTTCAAATATTATAAATATTTTTAATTTATTTAAATTTATTATTATTAAATTTAATAAATTTATTAATAAATTTTCTAATTTATACTAATAATTTAAATTATAAAAATTTAAAATAACCTTTTTTATATAAAAAATTAAAAATACTATTATATTTTTTAACGTAAAAAATTTTGATATTTTTATTATATCTATTAAATTTTTTAATATAATAAATAAAAAATTAGCAAAAAAAATAGCTAAATAGCTATATTTTTTTAATAAAAGCGCTAAATTAATTAATAAATTTAATTATTTTACCTCATTTTAAAAATTATAAATAGTTTTTTAAATTATTAACTACGATATATTTTTAAAAAATTTATTAATAATGGTTATTTTAAAAAATAGAAATAAAGCTATTATTTTTATTATATTTCGTAACTTTTTTTTTTTAATTGTTAAAAATATTATAACTTTTTTTATAAATTTTATAAAAATTTATAAATATTTTATAAATTTTTATAAATTTTCGAATAAAAAATTTCGAAATAATTTTATTTAAAAATTTAACGTTTTTAAATATAATCGATTAACTAAAATTGCTAAATTTAATACTAAATTTAATAATTTAATAGTTTGATTATATTATTATAAAATTAATATATTTTTTATAAATTATTATAATATTTAAATTAATTAAATTTAATAAATTATTAAAATTTTAATTTATTTAAAATTTATTAAAATTATCTTAGATTTCGAAAATAATTTATTATTTAATAAATCGAATAATAAGTTTTTTATTTAATTTTTAATAGTAAACGTTTTTTAAAATTTTAAAATAAGCAAAAAGTTTAAAAATTAGTTAAAATTATTTAAATTTACTAATTAAATTAATAATTCTATTAATCGTTTTTTTAATTTAAATTTATCGCTTTTTTAAAACAAAAATCGAATTAAAAAAAAATAAACAAAAATATAGCTATAAAAAAAGCAATAATTAATTTAAAAATAATAATAAATTTTCGAATAAATTATTTAAAAAAACTCTTAACTAAATTAGTTTTAATTTATATATTTTAATTAATATTTTAAATTTTATATTTAATTTTTTATATTTTATATTTTTAAATATTATTTTTAAACTATTTTATAATAATAAAATATTTATTATTTTAAATATTATATTAATTTTAATAAAACTATTCTAGTTCTATAATATTAAATTAATAATATTTATAAAATACAATTAAAACGATTTTTTTAATTATATTAAATATAATTTTTTAAATAATATATATATTATTACGGGCTTTTTAAAATTTAAAAAAGTCGGAAAAATTTAAATTTAGGTATATATTGCAAAATATTAATATTATTTTATATTATTTTTTAAAATATTATATATATTTAAATTTAATATTAATATTATTTTAAAATTTAAAAATAATAGCTTTTTTATAGTTTAAAAAAATATAAATTTTAATTAATAATTTCAAATTTAAAGCAAAATAGTAAATATTTTAG